>CABHPQ010167662.1:0-41778 GCA_902168405.1 Peromyscus aztecus | reverse complement strand
AGAAAGAAAGAAAGAAAGAAAGAAAGAAAGAAAGAAAGAAAGAAAGAAAGATGTACCACCACCCACTTAGTTCTTGACATTTTGACAATGAGCATCTTAACAAATATGAGGTCATATATTCTTGTGGATCTGATTTGAATTCTTCTGAATATTAGTGATATAGAACATTTTTCATATACCTACTGGTGACTTATATATCTTCGTTAGAAAACAGTGATTATGGTTATTTACCCATTTTTGATAAGTGTTAACTGTTGAGTTACTTAAGTTCATATGTAATTTGGTTATTAAAATATTGGATATTAAAATCTGTAACTTTCCTATTTGTTGAGCACTTCTTTTGTCATACCATTGCTTTCAATTTGACATATTCTACTTATTGTTGCTTCATTTCCTGTGATTTTAGTGTCATATCCCAAAATATCAATGTTAAAACCAATATCAAGTAGATGGTCTTTTGGAATTGTTAGAGGTATTTTATATTTTCAAGTTCTTTTTAGATTTATATTATTATTTCTCTCTCTCTCTCTGTGTGTGTGTGTGTGTGTGTGTGTGTGTGTGTATGTGTATGTGTATGATGTATGTGCAGTACCCACATATGCCAGAAGAATGTGCTGGATCCACTGGATCAGTAGTTATAGATGAGATGAAATGGACCCAGTACCATCTTCTGGAAAAGAAATTTGAATACTCTGTAAGAGTAGCAAGTGTTCTTAACCACGGAGTCATCTCTCTATCCCCAAGGTATAGCCCAGGCTATCTTCAGACTGATGATTTTATTGTGTATCCTGCTGATATACTCTACTACAACTGGTCGTCTTAAACTTTTATATTTATGTTTTCATATATTAAAATATTCTATATAATATTTAAAAGTTCAAATTTCATTCTTATGCATGTGGATATTGTTTATTGAACACTATCCTTTCCCCATTGTCTAACCCATAATAAGCAAAAGGCTTATTCTATTTATTTCTATTGATCTATGTATTTATTTTTCGGCTAGTAACATTTTGGTTTTATTACTATAGCTTTGTAATAAATTGTAAAATGAAAGAGAATGATACTTATAGCTTTGTTTATTCCCAAGTGTACTTTTGAAGTTGTTTATGGCTCTGTAAGTGAAGTCCTGTGCAAAGAACCTGATTCCAGGGATTCCAATATATCAGATCCATCCACTCATCCTAAAGAAAGCAAACAGATGTGCTAGTGAAAAGTTAGGAAAGGCTAGGTGGTGGTGGCACATACCTTTAATCCCAGCACTCAGGAGACAGAGTCAGGTGGATCTCTGTGAGTTCAAGGCCAGCTTAGTCTACACAGTGAGTTCCAGGACAGGCAGATCTGTTATACAGAGAAACACTGTCTCAAAAAAAAAAAAAAAAACAGAAAACTTAAGAAAGGATTTCAAGCAATATGCCTATGTTAGGAAAAGGGGAAGTAAGCAAGCACACCAGCCCACACAAGGTACTGATAAAAGCTGTAGTTTTCAAAAGAAAGCAAAGTTGGGTAACTAAGCAGTAGTAGGTCAGGGGCTAATCTACGTATTTATTAACTGAGTTCTTGTTCTACAGGATGACACATTGAAGTCCCCATTGGAGGGAAGCATCAGTTTCATGAGATGACTATTAGCTCTTTCTTCAGTTCATCTCATTGTTGGATTACCTGTCTATGGAACTTGGCCATCTCTGGAATCCAGGGGGACTTCAAGTTTGAGACAATGGCTAGAAAATGTCCAGTTCGTTCTTTGGAGTCTGGATCAAGGCATTTCAAATGTTGTTAAAAAGAGAATTAAGTTAATCTCCTCTTTGTGACTTCAGCCTTGAAGGGGGTGAGGTGACCACATGTTCTTATGCAGACATTTCTTAAGTGATTAACCTGTATGTGTGACATAAAGTCAGATTTGAAGTAAAGGAGACACATCCAAAATGAAGGCAGGTATACCAACTATTTGAGATATATATATATATATATATATATATATGTATATATATACATATATATATGTGAGCATGAGATAATATATGTGCACAGGTGTGTTCATATGTAGAGGCCACTGGTCAACATTGGGTGTCTTTCTGTATCTTGCCATCTTATTTTTTTAAAGATTTATTTATTTATTATGTATACAGAAGAGGGTGCCAGATCTCATTTCAGATGGTTGTGAGCCACCATGTGGTTGCTGGGAATTGAACTCAGGACCTAAGGAAGAGCAGTCAGTGTTCTTAACCTCTGAGCCATCTCTCCAGCCCCCCCCTTTTTTTAAAGATTTATTTTGCCATCTTATTTTTAAAGACAAAATATCTCACTGACCTTGGAGCCCATCATTTAGGCTAGACTTGTTGGCCAACATTCTCCCCAACTCCTTCAGCCCTGAGTTCTTTGGTCCTGGAAGTCCACAGCTGTACTGAACTTTTATATGGTTGTTTACATGAAAATGTACTTGGATTCTCATGCTTCTGCAGCAAGGCTTTTATCCCCTGAGCACTCTTCCTACTGCCAATACTGTCATCTATTAACTCAGAATATATAATCACAAGGTATGGCAGTTCATCCTTGTAATTCCAATATATAGGAGCTGGAAGCAGGAAGATCTTGAGTTTTAAGCCAGCCTGGATTATATAGCAAGTTCCAACTAGCATGAGCTACACAGTAAGACTCTTTTGTTTATAGAAAATAGCATTGGCATGTCATGAAAATTCATATGAAGCTGAAGATAACAAATTTGGAAACAAAGTGATGAGTAAAGACAGCCTCTGAAAGGTTGCCTATGCCCCATTGGATGTCCTGTATGCATGTGCATGTGGGTAGCACCAATTGGACTCAGAAGTTTGTTAACAGAAATAAAAAAAAGGACATGTAGTTGGGAGGGACACAGAGTATGAAGGGAGTTGGAAAGAGGTAGTAGTGGTGGATTTGATCAAAATACCTTATATAAATGCATAAAATTTTCAAAGAATTAATTAAAATTATCATTTAAAAAAGAGCAAAAAGAAAGGAATTGGTTCCTTCAATTTGAAAACAAATATGTCATTTAATAGAATGGAAATTTACTCTCACAATCCTCAAGGTTTGCAGTCTAAAATACTGGTATCACCCAGTGCATGCTTATATGAGAATTCTCTGGGAGAATCTATCTGTCTCTTCTTACATCTTGAAGTGGTTGTTGGCATCCTTGAGAAGTCATGAATGGCATTTGTACCTCTCTAACATCTCTTCCATTGGCACAAGGTATTTTCGTGTTTCTGTGTCTTCCTGTGATCTTCGAGTGAAACTACAAGTTCTTGGATATAAGATTCACTTTCTCAAATAGAATGTTTACCATTAAATATATACACATTCCATCTCCAAGTGTGGTCACAGTTATAGGGAACAGAAGTGAGGACTTTAGCTTATCTTTTTCAAACATAACTCATAAAACTGATTTCCCAATTTCCTATTTATCCTTGATTCTTGCAAGTTATGTTTAGGTTAGTTCTCTAGATGGATTGCTATGTTTTACAATAGATATAAAGCAGACTAACTCTCCTACCACCTAATCCAAAGGATTTTAAATAAATTACTTCATGGAACAAAATCTTCCATTGCCACATACTTCCCCAAGGCAAGTCTTTGAGCAAATGTAAGATCTGTTCATTAAACAAGTACTGACAGCTGGGAGAGATTCATTATGTATAAAACCACTCTAGTGAAGAAAGAAAGAAAACGAATTCAAGCACCTTAAGGTATACAGAATTTTGAGAGAATGAGAATCTGTCATGCTTCCTAAGAAAGCACATGGTGGAAATTCTTAATGATTGTTACATGAGCAAGTACCAGCCTGTCTTTTCAAAGTCTCAGCATGATTTGAAGGGACCTGAGAAATATCTCTCATTCACTATTTATATCAGTATTCATTTATTTATAATTTTCTTTCTCAAACAATGATATAAAATGAGATAAAGTTCAGACCATAAGCTATAATACATGTAAACAAGGAACAAAAATCAAATCATGTAGACAACAACATTTGGCAGAAAGAGCCCTCAGAACAAACACTGTCCTCTACACATAATCATTCTGGTGTTCCATCAATTAGTTGAAATTTTCATGCTTTAAATATACACTGTAGTGGTATAACTTGAGTATCTTTTAGTTATTTGGATCCAGGTGCAAGAATTTATGATTTCAAGGATGTGAATAAGTTGAGAAATGTTGATGGATTACTTTTCTCTAGACCTCTCTATGCCTTAAATGTGTGCTGCTTGGAATGAAATCTGGTCCCCATACAGGGAAGATTTTCTGCTCACCTTGCCTGGGCAACATGAGGCAACAGCCAGCCATCTGCTGGAAGTTGCTGTCTGAAGGACTGCTCATCTTGAAGTTACACAAGTTAGCACCCATTTCACTCACTGACCAAGAAGAGTAATACTCTACTTTTCCACCTCTGTTGTCAATATTGACCACACTTGATCTAGGGTAGTGAACAGTTACTTGTTGAGGATTCTTTTATATGTTCTCAGTTATTTTAAAGAAAGTGAGGGAATCCATTAAAGTTTGGCTATTCTTTCTTCCCTGTGATTTTTTTTAAACAGAAATTTTAAATTGCTTAAATGATCTTGATTTATAGAAAAATCACAGTGTCCAAAAAGGCATTATCAGTCATCATTCTCAGACCGCAGGCACAACCCTAAATTACTCTTGCCAGTTCAGGGAACTGCACACACTATACAAAAGGATTTGAAACTTATGCTCATAGCATCATCAGAAACAAGCGTGATTCCATAAAATCAGTGCTAGGGTGAGTGGGTGCAATCTTACAAGTTTGTTTCTCTGTGGGCTTAACTAATTGAAAAGGTAGATTTGAAACAGTCCACTGTGCTTAAGAAGCACCACATCCTTCCCATAGTCCTCCATCAGTATTTTCTCTCTGCCTAGATTTGAAAGATGAACTTCTAAGAGGTTATGATTATAATTCTTGAAAAATTATTTGCATTGAGGCTGTTTGAAATACACAATTAAATAGTGTCTTATCTTTTAATAATCACATTTTGCAATTTAAACATTGGCATTAAGAAAGAAAGAAAGAAAGAAAGAAAGAAAGAAAGAAAGAAAGAAAGAAAAGAAAAGAAAAAAAGAAAGAGAAAGATCCTACCATGGGAATTTGAAGTGGCTCTGTAAACTCTCATGTTTGATCTTGCTTTTTTTTTAACATAATATTTTTATTAACTATTTGGAAATTTCATACAATGCACTCCAGTCACACTTGCTTCCTATTCCTCCCAAATCCACCCTCCCACCCATGCAACCTCCCCTCAAAAGAAAAAAATGCACCAAGCCCAATTTGTGTTGCCCATTTCCTCACTGGAGCACAGTCCAACTCCCAGGGGCCAATCCCTTAAAGATAACTGAGAGTCCTTCCCCACACCCTTGTCTGAATCCATCAACTGTGAAGAGTTGCACTTCAACATCTTTATCAAAACTTTTAAGAACTCTCTTCAATAGCTTCTTGTCCAGATCTTGTTTTAAACAATTGAATGCTTTCGCTTCTTGGAGGTTATTTTCTCTTTAAGTATTTAGTCAGTGCATTTGCCAATGAGTAAACTATCTGGGAAGAATGGTATGTATTCTGTAAGGCATGCTAGAAGATTTTGAGAATTATAATTAAAATGTCCCTGGGAGCTGAGACTCTTAATGACCACCGAAAATTTATCTGTGAGAGTTCCTACACTTTGTGTTGACATTGGCTGTCTCTGCTGTGATTTGCAAAGATTGATGATAATATCAGAATCCATCATTCATAATATCATGAATTTTCTGTTTCGAAAAAAATTCAAAATTCATGGAGTTCACAACTTCTTCATTTTTCAAAAATAAAAAAGTTATGGAAATTGGAGCGCTGATGTCCTGAGTTTTTATTTGCAAAGCCTGAAATAGAATCTAAACATCTACATTATCTCCTGCTTCTGTGAATTTGAGGAGACTCCCCTGAGGGGGGTGGAAATGAAAGCTGTTGATCTGTGTGCCTTACTTATTTAAGCATCTTTTCATGAGTTACTGTCTTTTATTGAAAAAAACCAAACAAAACAAACTTTCATATATCTATCCAAATCTATAAATTTGGGTGAGTTCAAGTGTTTTTTTTTAAAGTTTTTAATTAACTAATAAAGAATTATCCAACTAGGTTTGATGTCACTTGAAACACTATAGCATTTAAAATTTAGAATGCATCATGCTGTGATCAGATAAATAGCATACTGCCACAGAGTTTCTTTAATTTTATAAGCTTTTAGTCTGAGGACCAAAGAGACAAACCTAGGCTATTCTTTGCTTTTTTCTAATATAGGAGAGGAGTTTGTGGTCAGGATATATTCTATGAAAGAAGAATAAATAAAAAGAAAAAAGAAAAAAAGTTTGTCAGGTGTGCTGGGTTGTTGCTACTTCCACATCTCAGGGTAGAATTAGGTAGATTTGAAAGAGAATATTTGGCCTGCACAGTTTGCAGTATTTACAATGTGACACTTTAGGGAAAGTGTTCACCAACTCTTGCTGTAGAGACTATAAACACTGCTTCTTAAAGTAAAGACTCAGTAAATTGGAGCCTGTTCCTTTGTAATGTTAACAAGGAGAGGTACTTTAAGAGTTATGCTAAGATTTTTTTAAATAGACAACTTATTCAATACCTTCCAGAACAATCAGTGATGTTTTTCTTGTTGTTTTTGTGATATGGATGATTCTTCTTATGTCTTTGAATATTCATCTTTCCTGAGAGCTGACAGGTAATTATAAATCGAAATGACTCATCCCATATAAACATGGATGCATTTCTCCGTTTAAATGTGAGAACCTGGAGATATAAATGTGCCTTTGATTTGCAAATTGACATTTGCAAGCCTTTAATGAATTATCTAGAAGAAAAATAAGAGCAGAATCAACATCTGCTCTGAAATTACCCTTGAGTTTTGTGCCGACTCTTCTTCTGAAGGAAAATAGTGAGGTGATGAATTTGCTTTCCTTTTTTATGAGTATAATCATAGAATTACTTTTGTCATTAATTTTTAAATTCTAGGAATGTTATGGAGAGATTTTCAAAAAACGTAATAAATAAGCAATAAATACCTGTGAATTATACTTTTAGCCTTCTCTTACCAATTCTCTCTAACAACAATGATTTCATTGAATATGTTCATGAATATTTGTTTGTTAGTAATCATCTTTTATGAATTGCCCAGTATCTAATAACCATCTTGATGAGACACTCATTCATGACTACACATTATAATCACTTGTTTTTGTTTTGTTTTTTTCTTAAATCTCTTCCACTTGACTATATATTTCATAAACATGGCTTAATGGTGATATGCTTTTCTTTCTTTTTTTTTTTTTTTGGTTTTTCGAGACAGGGTTTCTCTGTG
Organism: Peromyscus aztecus; assembly: GCA_902168405.1. NCBI lineage: Eukaryota > Metazoa > Chordata > Mammalia > Rodentia > Cricetidae > Peromyscus > Peromyscus aztecus. The sequence continues at coordinate 34,387 of CABHPQ010167662.1, read as the reverse complement.
TAGCTTTGCGCCTTTCCTGGAACTCGCTTGGGAGACCAGGCTGGCCTAGAACTCACAGAGATCCACCTGGCTCTGCCTCCCGAGTGCTGGGATTAAAGGCGTGCGCCACCACCGCCCGGCTGGTGATATGCTTTTCACCACTGCTCTGCCTAGCACAATTACATATTAGGCCTTTACAGCAGCAGCTGTTGAATCCTGAAAAGGAGGACAGTATGAAGCATCTTTTGTAATTCCTCCTAGAGTTCGTAGTATAGATCCTAGTATAGACATGGACCTGTATAAAGTATTTAGAATAAATCACTGAGTAAAGGAATAACTGAAGGATATTAGTACTAAATCAGTCATATTTAAAGGTATTTTTTCCTAATTCAATAGACATAAACATCTTCTCCCACCCAGCAAAACTTGACATTAAAAGGAATAAAATGAGACAGGGTATAGTTTAATACTCACCCATTTATGAAAAATTATATCACAGATAATAATGAGTATTAATGAAAGACTAAAGTTTAATATCTTATTATATTGGGATGGTTGAAAATAAATGTAAATGAATTTATTGAGTCTACATGACAAGATCTTCCCAGTGGCTTACCAAAGCCAATGCAACCTTCTGCTCTGGAATCAGGACCACAACCCTGCATTTACTCCCTTTATTCACTGACCTTCTTGTTCTTTGATCATGAAAGACACTTTTTGTCCTCTGAAACTGTATGTCTTTTCTTTGCCTAGAGAAGACATGACTTTCTCTAGGAACCACATGCTTCTCCTTCTCCTCAGAGAACTTACTTCCTATGCTACTATTTCAGAAACATTTTCTTTGACTCCATTAATACCCAAGCACTATGTTGATTTTATGCTTGCTTTATTAATTCAGAAATGTATTTATTTTATTTTTATTAATTCATCTATACACTAATTTGCTACTTCACATGTATACTATTTTTTACTTCTTTAACAAGTGATTTAAGAAGAGGTATTTTTGTGTTCTATGAGAAGCTGAATTCTAACAACATGAAAAAACAATGGAGAATGCTTTAAGAAAATGCTAATTTAATGCTACTAAAACTATGAATATTACAGGGTATTTCCATGAGATCAGGAAAATAAAGTCTTCAGTTTTTTACTAAAGAACTGTTCTTAAGGAAAGCTGCTTTAAATGTTCATACAATCATTGCCAAGTATTCTATGAACTATATTTGTCAAATTGAATGATGTAATGAAAAAAATGATTTGTGCTTAGAATTCCCAAAGTCCTAAGCAATGACTTTTTCTTATGATCAAAAAAGTTTAAGTGGCTGTGCTCAGTACATTTCTCCATAAATATTGTTAAGCACCAAAATAATTAATGAGTTCCTGTCTAATTGCAGAAGTGACTCTGGACATTTAAAAAAGAATTTACTAAATCAAGTACCAAGATTCTCATTGTACCACTTCAGTGCTGGACAATTTTATGTAAACTTGGTCCAAGCTGGAGTTAAGTGAAAGGGGAGAATCTCAATTGAGAAAACGCCTCCTTATGATCCAGCTATAGGCAGGCCTGTAGGGCATTTTCTTTAGTGATTGATAGGGGAGGGCCCAGCCCATTGTAAGTGGTGCCATCCATGGGCTGATGATCCTGGGTTCTATAAGAAAGCAGGCTGAGCAAGCAATGGTGAGCAAGACAGTAAGCAGCACCCCTCCATGACCTCTTCATTACCTTCTGTCTCCAGGTTTCTGTCCTGTTTGAGTACCTGCCCTGACTTCTTTCCATGATGGTTTACCATGTGAAAGTATAAGTAAAAAAAACCCTTTCCCCTCCAACTTGCCTTTGGTCATGGTTTTTTCATCACAGCATTAGTAACTCTAATTAAGACACCTCAGAAAATATTCTGAAAGGGATTGACCCAAAGTATCATCTTTGTCAAACCTAAAACCATTAAGTCAGGCATGCAAGTACAAGACAGTTCCCAGGACGTTATTCACATATGGAATTACTTGAGATAAACACACTTTTTTAGACAGATCTTGTTTTCAGTATGGAGTAGTATGCATTATTTTGTATATAAAAAGACCACAGGTTCAAAATTGCAACTCACTACTTTTAAAAGGCAAGGAACTAACTCAGAGGAGATGAGTACAAGCTAACATTCATCGAGTCAAGAACTGTCTGTAATCTGCAGACCAGAGGAACAGCATGGCTTTAAGGGGATGAGAAAACATGACATTCAGCTGCCGAAGAGAAATTGGACTTCATTGTTAGAAATTAACCACTTGGAAAATAATACTGATAGCACACATCTTACAAGGCCACAGTCTTTGTACAGGACTGTATTCTGAATAGAAAAAATAGGTTTTGTCCATAAAAGTAAAATAGTCAAAACCATTGAAGAGGTTATAAGTTTGATAGGAGGGATGCTCTAGGGGAAAGAATAAAACTTTAACAATTTCTTTGAAGGTAATATTATCTTTGAAAATGTGATTTTTTTATGTAGAAGAGTATTTCATTCAGAGCATGTGTTCATATTTATAGCAATATTCATAACCTCTTACCATTGTTTATTTGTACTGTTGCTGTAGGATGGTCTGTATGTCAAATTACTCTGATTGGTCAATAAATAATACACTGATTGGCCAGTGGCTAGGCAGGAAGTGTAGGCGGGACTAACAGAGAGGAGAAAAGAGCAGGAAGGTGGAAGGAAATTGCCAGCTGCCGCCAGGACAAGCAGCATGTAAAGATGCTGGTAAGCCACAAGCCACGTGGCAAGGTATAGATTTATAGAAATGGATTAATTTAAGATATAAGGACAGTTAGCAAGAAGCCTGCCACGGCCATACAGTTTGTAAGCAATATAAGTCTCTGTGTGTTTACTTGGTTGGGTCTGAGCGGCTGTGGAACTGGCAGGTGAGAGATTTGTCCTGACTGTGGACCAGGCAGGAAACCTCTAGCTACATACTGTCATACCATATATTTCTGAAAATGTTATTAAAATGTTTTCTTGTTCAATGCCACTGTTAACTTTAGAAGTATCCCTGTTAGATGTCCTATGTTGGAGCCTCAAGTTGATGCTGAAGTTCAATAGAATTCACTAATCAAAAGATTCATGGTATGTTTGCATTGCAAGAACTACTGTTTGCAAGCAAAATCAGCAGAGTTCTCCATAAACTTCTTGCACAGCTTCATTGGATACAAGAATTAAAGAACAGAATCCACAGAGATTCCTGGACTTTCAGATACTCATCTCTGGTTTTGAGTGTAAAACAACTAGAGAACACAGAGGATATCCAGTTGCTCTTTATAGATTGGTATTTTGGCACAACCATGAGCTTTCCACTCTTAGTTTAAAAGTTTGGCTTTCCTTTATTGTCATTTTCTTCCTTTGGGAAATTTTTGTGTTTTACCTTGAGCACAGATCTCTCTTACCAAACAAATATTAATTGTGGCTTGGTAAAAGCTGTGAGTTGGATTTTGAAATTGAAGCTATTGTATACAAAGTTGTACTTTGTACTAAAGCCCCCCCCCACCCCTGCTGCTTAGTCTAAGCACATCTGATCAATTATTAAACCCAGATTTAGGATCCAATTACTTTAACGACCCTATTTGTTTATAAAAAGGTAAAGTAAATTCTCATCTTGGAACTGCACCTGGGTATCAGCCCACTGCCTTACTGCCTCTATAAATAGAAGCCATTGATATTTTAACTAATATGCTATAAAACTATTTGCTATGGTTCAGGAAAGTCCACTTTGCTTTTTCTAAGAAGACACAAATACTCTTCTCTCTATATTGCTATCACAGAGTTGGATGTAGAAATAATTGTAACTATGGATGGAAAACAATGTGATGTCCACTTGTGGTTAAAATTATTAACAGGAAATCAAAGTCTTCGGCTTAGTCTTTAAAAATTCGACACATAGGTTGAAGCTAAAGCATCATTAGCTGGGTAACCTTTCTAAAAGTTCATCTGCCCTTCTGCCTGAAGAAGTCAGAGAAAGGTCAGATCCAGCTCCAAATTCCTGTGCCTATAACCAAGAATGGAAACAAAAATCTACAGACTGATAATAATGTGTAAAAACAAGCTTTGTCTCACTTGTGTTCTCGTATCTGTTAGGTATGAATGATGGTATGTGATATAATAAATGACTGGGGTCACCTTTGCCAAAAGTACTGTGAAGGAACAGATCATGATAACCATAGTAAAAATAAGGGAAGATGTGCTACATTTCAGGGAAGAATGTCATTCATTTCTTCAAAACACAGAACTAACAGGGAATTAAAAAAAACAAAAAGAAAAACAAAAAAGAAAAACAAAACAAAAAAAAACCCACCACTTCTATTCCAGGAAAAAGGTATTTTATACTCTTATCCACTTCAATAGAATTGGCCAGCTAGGGAAATATAAAAACATGGCAATCAATATGGTAGGCACTCAGGGTTTCCTTGTGATCCAGAAGTGTGACATAGGTCTGGAAGAACTATGTGCAGGACAAAGAGGACATTTAGATCAAATAAGATTTCTAAGTTCCTTAAGAAGATGGTTCTATAGTTTAGGATGTATCATATTTCTACTATTCTATGAACATCAAAGTAGAAAAAGTAAATTTAAACACAGCTATGTAGCTATTAACTTGCATGTTTTATATTAAGTAACTGCTTGTTTTGGATTTGTTGTTGCCTGTGTTTGGTGGGGAGGCAGGTAGAGTGCATGATTGTTGATGTGTGAAGGCCAGAAGATGATATTGGCTAAACTGGATTTTCCTGCACTGGGGTTGCAGACACTTAAAGAGAGACCTGATTTTACTTTTGTCTTATGTGGATGTTGGGGTTCCCAGCTCAGTTTCTCCTGTACACACAGCAAATCTTGTAAGGGTAGTTTAGCATGTGAAGAGATCAGATCCCAGCTCACAGATTCATAGTATTAGTGCTTATCTTACTTTGTTTGAAATAATAATGTCAACAGTGGAAAGGGAAGTATTAAAACAGAGTTGAGTTCCCAATGTTTTCTTATTCCCCTCTGAAGAAGGGAAGATCCTTATTGACTGTTTATAAATAGAACTGTGGTCAGTGGCAGGTGGGGCACGTGGGGCAGGGAGTGGATCAGCGATAACTCTGTTTCTTTGTCTAGTGCTGTGAGAAAATGAGTCTTGCCCTCTGTTGTCCCTATTACCTCCTCATCTTGCTTGAGAAAAAGAGAAACCCATGCATAGAAGTGTAGCTAGAGTTTTCCTGCCTGGCCCACAGTCAGGACAAATCTCTCTCACCTGCCAGTCCCACAGCCGCTCAGACCCAACCAAGTAAACACACAGAGACTTATATTGCTTACAAACTGTATGGCCGTGGCAGGCTTCTTGCTAACTGTTCTTATATCTTAAATTAATCCATTTCTATAAATCTATACCTTGCCACGTGGCTCGTGGCTTACCAGCATCTTCACATGCTGCTTGTCCTGGCGGCGGCTGGCAGTGTCTCCTTCCACCTTCCTGTTCTTTTCTCCTCTCCGTTAGTCCCGCCTATACTTCCTGCCTAGCCACTGGCCAATCAGTGTTTTATTTATTGACCAATCAGAGCAACACATTTGCCATACAGAACATCCCACAGCATAGAAGTACCTTTGTGGCTTTCACTTCAGTCAGGAGGGTATGGTTAGGAAAACATCCATCCTTTGAGGAGGACTGAACCCAACACACTTCTCCCTGTATCTTCTCAATCTGCCCATGCAGCCAGATGGGCAGCTGTGTAGGCAGCCTCCACTGCCATCTGTAGGCAGCTTGTCCCCATGCTCTGGATCTCCCCCAGGCCATTGTCTTTGTTCTAAAGCAAGTATGCATGAGTCAGACATTCCTTCTTATCATCAGAAGTGTGGAATTTTTGTTTCAACAATCCCAGATAAAAGCCAGAGTATCCTTCTGTCTCTAGTTCACTTCCTCATTTTAACATGTGACCTGAAAACGAAAACAGTTTACTACATGGTATAGTATGTGTGAAACATACTATGTGTGAAACACTTTCCTTTGGCATTTGAAACCAAAGCCATAATTTTAAAAATTATTTTTCATTCAGTTAAATTCTTTCCTGGAATTTGTGCATGTGTGCTTATAAAGACATTGAATATCTCTTCATTTAAAATATAGTTACTTCCTAGTATATCCATCACGATTTGAAAAGATTACTATGAAAACTTCATTTGTATATACCTAACCAGCTCAGTCAGGAACAGTATTCTGTAGAGTATCAATTGATTGCAATTGTGATTGTGATTGTGAAGGTGACCAAAAATGGCAGTTCATGTCACTGTCCAGCATGACAAAAGAGTAGCAGCAGCAAGTCTGCCATGGGGCTGGAGGTCAAATCTCAAAATTCTATGTCCATATTCTCCTGAGTGCATCCATTATCACAGTACTTTAAAGTGAAATATTGTTAACTAAGCTGCTTTGTTGGAGATTGACATTATTTTCATAGATTAGTGTTAGTTAGTATGCCTGAGAAAAAAAGTAACAAGTTCTATAGAATAAAGTAATTTCCAATTAAAATGTTATTTATATAATTTACAAGGTTGCCAGTTACTTTATTTAATCTCAGATGTTAACTACAAATCCTTGACATTTAAAAGGCTATGAAGTGGTCAACCAGCAAACAAGTATGATTAAATTTTTACTGTAAAGACCCAGAAGGAGACAAGTGCATAGATTTAGAGGAAACAAATGCATTAGGAAATCAATACAGAGTTTTAAGAGCATTTCAGTGAGTTTTCCATCAAACACTGAAACATTTTCTATAAGCATTCTATCAATATGCAAAAAATAATGTTTTGAGATTCATGTACAAATTTTTTTTCTTAAATTAATAGTCTGTTCTTGGAAATTATGCTTTAAAGAGATCTTTTTAGGTGTATTGTATTTTAAGTGTGTCTATTGTATTTTCCATGTTTTTGTTTTCAGGATGTTAGTTGTTACTGGTGAAGAGAGCAAGGGAAATGGTTTTGTGCTTACCATGCAAGCATGAGAACCTGTGTCTGGATCCTTAGAACCTAAGTAATAGCCACACTTACCTAAACGTGGAGAAGTGCTCTCATAAGGATGCCTGAAACTTCATGTCCAGCTAGTCATGCCTGAAGAGTGAGCTCCAGGTTCAGTGAGAGACCTGATCTCAAAAAGTAAGGTGGCTGGTCTATGAGGTGTCATGTCAAGTGGCACTTGCCACCAAGTCTGGCAATCTGAATTAGATTCCCAAGATTTACATAGTAAAAGTAGAGAACTGACTCCTGCTGGTTGTCTTCTGATCTCTGTACATATATCTCTGTGTAGCTAGAGTTTTCCTGCCTGGCCCATGGTCAGGATAAATCTCTCTCACCTGCCAGTCCCACAGCCACTCAGACCCAACCAAGTAAACACAGAGACTTATATTGCTTACAAACTGTATGGCCGTGGCAGGCTTCTTGCTAACTGTTCTTATATCTTAAATTAATCCATTTCCATAAATCTATACCTTGCCACGTGGCTCGTGGCTTACCAGCGTCTTTACATGCTGTTTGTCCTGGCTGCGGCTGACTGTGTCTCCCTCCGCCTTCCTGTTCTTTTAATTTTCTCTATTAGTCCCGCCTATACTTCCTGCCTAGCCACTGGCCAATCAGTGTTTTATTAGCAACACATTTGCCATACAGAACATCCCACAGCATCTCTGTATATTCCCCACCCTGGCCCACACACATATACATGCAACACAATAAATAGATGTAATAAACAAGATAAATTGTGCAGAGTTATAGAAGTCATCTGACATGGAGTCCTAAGCTCCACACATGCATATATACACTTTAACACTACACACATGAACACACAACATGCACACATATACACAAAATTATACATGGGTAAGGAAGAAAGGAATTGGCTATTGGCTGAGGAAAAAAGACACTTAAATTTTTGTTTTAATTAATGTTATTTATTTTGTTATCAACTATCTTACACAGTTGTAAGAGCATTTCAGTGTGTTTCCATCAACTATTGAAATATTTTCTACATGTATTCATTCTATCACTATGTATAAAATAATGTCTTGAGACTTACATATAGACATTTTTCTTGAATGAGTAGTCATTTCTGGAAGTTATGCTTTAAAGAGATCATTTTTAGGTGTAATTTCTATTGTTTTTCCCACATTTTTATTAAATAATTTCTCTGAGGAACATCAGTCATGAGAAATGTTTTCATGAAATGCTCTGGAAGCTATGAATTTGAACTGCATTGAGTGATATTGAGCTGCATTGAGTGTAATGAGGAATATTAAAATTATTTGGAGGAATGCAGTAGAATTTGAATAATTTGTCCCCTTTGAGTTGACTGGTATTTGTTTGAAGAGCAACATATCTATTTTCTATATATGTTACATATACACACATTTTCTTTTGAGTCAGTCTTTGCTTTCTGTCACTACAAAGTGTTCCCAGCTGTCTTTAATATTCCTTGTTTCATGCTGGGAAGGCAGCTCTTTCTCATAAAGCCTCATTTCCTCACTTTAGATGATGAAGTTAGAAATCAAGACTGAAATGCTAATGTTTCCTTCCTGTGACAGGAAGTAAAGCAATCAAAAGAAAAATGATAGAAATGAAATTCAAAGAGATTCCAGATTCTAGGAACGGTGTGCAACTGTCCACCTTTGGCATTGTTCTAATTTGGGCATGGCAAGGACAGACAAGGAATGAGAGAGAGCAGAGTTTCCCTTGGCTATCTATGCTCCAGAATTGACTTTGTTGAGAACCAAGTACAGATCTTGTGCTCCTGGCTGAGGTTTTAATTATGCTCAAGATTTGATGCGTCCTCTTAAACTGTATAAGCTGAAGTCAGCAGAGCATTCAGAGCATATTACAGACAGCATCATGCCTATAAATTGAACAACTCTAATGAAGTCAACATTTGATTTCCAAATAAAGTGCAATTAAAGTGATAGAAGAAAGTTTTAGAAAACTGATGTACAGCTGATAACTGAATAAAGCCATATCTCATCAAAACAAAACACACATACCCCCCCACACACACAGGCACATACACACACACACACACACACACACACACACACATACACACACACACACACACACACACAAACTTGAGGCTCTAATGACTTTATGGTAAATTTTACCAAACATTTCAATCACAAAAAACATTTCTCAAACAATAGAGAAATTTACTATATAACAATCTAAGAAATATATAGAAAATATTGTCACTTGTGAGCATGAACACAAATTCACAAAAAGAAAACTGAATCTTTTATCATAGTCTATAACCAAGTAGAGTTTACCCCTGCAGGATAACTCAGGTTGATATTCAAAATATATTAAAGTGATTTTTCCTCAATAGGTAAAGGAAAAAGACATAAAATGTGATTTTTATGACATATGTGACAATAATTCTAAGCATTCTTGATAAAATTATAGATTAATAAACATATGATGTGAGGAAAACCTGGTAAATATTAAAATCATGAGACAGTTTTCTTATGCCCTCCTTACTTGCCCTGCCAATACAGGCAGTTCCTTTCCATCCTTTCTTTACTTTCTGTCACCTTTTAGAACACTGTCTCAATAAGGTAGAATTTCAGCACAAAGACATCTGATAGCATGAGTCTTTGTGGTTAAATACATACTGAATTGTCCTTAAGTTAGGAATATTAGGAGGTATACCTACCCCTTACTTTTATTTCAATAGGGAGTCTGGCTTCTTTAATTTGTGTAATGTTTGAAGATTCATTCACACTGTTTTATGTGCTTGCAATCCATTACTTTGATTTCTCAGTATTAGTTCAGTGTGCAGAGATGGCATAATTAGGTTATACATTGTTAGTTGATAGGCATTTATAGTGTGTAGCTCCTATGTGCACTACAGGCTGCTTTCAGATGGACTTTTGTCATTTCTATTGGATAAATACTTGGGAATGGGACTGCTTGGCAATAGCGTGTTCCTTTAAATATGTAGAAAACAGAACTCTTCCAAAATGTCATCTCCATTTTTAATGTGCACCTTTCTTGTTCATTTTGTACTTTCCACTGCAGATTGCTTTAAAGAAAGTCTATACACTATGATTGTATCTTCATTTCCTTCCTAGAACAACTTCCTTCTTACTTTCTATTGAACCTTTCTCTCTCAAGTCCTGTGGACTATTCAAAAATTTCCATGGCCTATTTAAGGGTGTGCTGTTTAATTTCCAGGGATTGGAAGATTTACCTGTTGTCTTTCTGCTATCGATTTATTGTTAATTCAATTGGTTAAAGAATATGTTTGTGTATGCTGACAATTTCTTTTATATTGCTAAGGCTTCTTTTATGAATCATAAACTAGCTCTTGATGAATACTGTATGTGCACCTAAGAATAATGAGCATATTGCTGTCTGGTGTGATGAATTCTATAAATACCAAGTAGAATTCATTGTTTAGTTCTTTCATGGCTTTGCTGATTTTCTGTCTACTAGCTCTAACTGACTGATCAGGAAACCCACTACTTGTATAATCAGGATTTTATTTCTATTCTCCACTCCCTTCAATTTCTCTTAATGGTTTGTCCAATAGTGAGGCAGAATAAGGTTAGGCAGTAGATTTGAACCGGAGAGAGAGAAGAAGAAAGGAGAATGGGGCAGATGCTGCGAGCCCCTTCCAGGAGAAGCAAGATGTGAAAGTACGGGTAAGCCACGCAGCCCTGTGGCAATGCATAGATTAATAGAAACTGGCTGAGTTAAGTTGTAAGAGCTACCTAGCAAGAAACCTGAGCCATCAGGCTGTACAGTTTATAAGTAATATAAGCCTCTGTATATTCACTTGGGTCAGAGAGGCTGTGGGACTGGGAGGGACACAGGAAAACTTCCCACTACATTGCCTTGGTCATATTGGCCTATGAGCATATCTGAAAAACATTTGTCTTGTTCGTGAGTGATGCGGGGAGGCCCAGACTGTTGTGAGCAGCACCATTCTTAGAAATTTAGGCTTGTGTTATATACAGAGTGTACCTGAACATGAGCACAAGACGATGCCAGAGAACAAGCCAATATGCATAATTCCCCAATGATTTTTGCTTCAATTTCAGCTTGAATTCTTGCCCTGAATTCCTTCAAACAATGGATTATGACCTGACAACATAAGCTGAAATAATTCTCCCTTTTTCTGTATTATCTTGCTTGAGTTTCTTGTAGCTAGCACCTGTTAGGTTCTATTTCAACAATTCATTGTATCAACTCCTCTGTTTTAGTGCCTGTGCTTAGATCACCCCTCAACTCAATCTGAAACAGCCAGATGGTTTTGAATGTCAGTGCTTTCTTTTCCAGAACTTCCTGCGTCCTCTGCAGTTCTTTGGTGCCTGACTTCTCTGTCCTCTGTTAGAAGGATGGAGCTTTAACTAAGCTGTCCTGAGTCACATCCCACAACTATGATTGTGCTAACCTTAAAGTCACACACTGAGGGAGACACATTTTCTGTCAGAGTTCCTTTTTAAAAGTAGATTCAACAATCTACCTTTTATCTTATCAAGAAAGGGAAGGGGAAAGAGGATATAATTATCTTATAACGAAAAGGATAGAATAAACTTAAACAATTAAATAGCTGTCATCTAGACATTTATTTGGGTAAAAGAGCCATATAGTACCTGGTTATATGTTGTTATATGTTATGCTCTGGACAGACAAAAAATTTTCTATTTTATGTTGTCAGGTATGGCCCTTTAAGAACAGTTTCCTTTGACTCCCTGACAAGCAAATGCAGCCTGAGAAAATGAGTCCCACTCTAATCCTCCTTTTCTACCCAAAGGGAGCAGTAAGTTGGTAGAACATCTGTGGAGAATTTGTCAGCTCTCGTTACCATTGAATAATTCACTACGTGAACCTGTCATGTTCATCTCAGTCAAAATCAGCTTGATAGACAGCAGGTACCTCCCACCTTCTGATGGAAGTGAGAAGAAAAAAGACAAACCAGATATTTCTGCATGCTTTCAAAGAGTGTTGACAGTGTTAATTTGCTATTTTTTTTAATATTTATGTCTTGTTTATTGAGCTATATTTTACACACAATAAAATTAACCCATTTAAAGTATAGGAGTTGTCAGGGTTCTCTAGAGTCACAGAACTTATGGAATGAATCTCTATCTCTATCTCTATCCACATCCATATCTATATCTATATGGGAATTTATTGGGATGACTTAGAGGCTGTGGTCCAACAATGGCTAGTTATGAATGGAAAGTCCAAGATTCTAGTAGCAGTTCAGTTCCACAAGGTTGGATGTCCTGGCTGGGATGGATGTGCTGACAAGGCAAGGGCATGCAGGAAAATGAACCTTCTTTCTTCCATTGCCCTTTAATAGACTTCTGTAGCTGTAAGTTCTGTGTCCCACCGGACTCCCATGGCCCCATCTGAATCCATCTTATTGTGAATCTATTGCTTTAAACTGCAGAATGACTAGGACTGAAATGGCAGCTTTGGCTGCGGCCTCCTCCCACCTTAGCTTTCCAACATGGCAGAACTAATTTTACCACCTGTTCTGGGGGAAACATGCTCATTGCTGACTCTGTGAAGCAGTGGGTCTATGCTTCCATCCAGCAGTGTGTATCCCAAAAAACCTTTTCTTTCTTTCTTTCTTTCTTTTTTTTGTCTGTGTTAGCAAGCTGTATCCACCATGCATCATGCTGTGCAGCTTGCAGACACCTTTGTGTACCGCAACTGGAATCTGCCATGCTGTGTTTCAGCCTGCATGCTACGAACCTGCCATACTATAGCTCAAGCCTGCGGGCCTCAGGCATCTCTGTATCACAGCTTTCCTGAGAGACACAACTAGGAATCTGCTCTGGGCTCCATTTTAGAACCATTTTTTAATGCTTTCTCAGGTTTTGGGTAAAATTTCTTGCCCCATGTTGGGCACCATTTGTAGCTAAAAGTTTTTCTGTGTCTTGCCTGGCTCCTGCAGGCCCATGGTCCCACAGCCATTCAGACCCAAGTAAACACACAGAGGCTTATATTATTTTTAAACTGTGGCCATGGCAGGCTTCTTGCTAGTTAGTTCTTATATCTTAAATTAACTCATTTTTTATTAACCTATGTTTTGCCACATGTTCTATGGCTTTACCAGTCTGCTGGCATGTTGTTCCTTCAGTGGTGGCTGGCATCTCTCACCCCACCCTCACCCCACCTTCTTCCTGTCTCTCTGTTTAAATTTCCTGCCTGCCCCTAAGCTGCCTTTCCATAGGCCAAATGGCTTTATTTGTCAACCAATCAAAGCAACACATACAGCATACAGAAAGACATTCCCCATCAGACTTCCAGCAGAAGGGGTGGCCCAGATTAAAAATGTGCCTTCCAGCCTCAAGGTCTAGATTAAAGGCATGTGTCATCCCTCAAGATCTGGATCAAAAGCCTGTGTCTTCTTGCCTCAAGAACCAGATCACAAGTGTGCCCTCCATTTATGGATTATAGTTGATTCCAGATATAGTCAAGTTGACAACCAAGAATAGCCATCACAATCCACCCCTTGTCAACCTGACACATAATCATATCTCCTTGTGTCATAATTAATTTCCAAATGAAAAACAATAACTAGTTCATAATGACACTAATAACTATCCCATGTATAATCACATGCATATTATATATTTAACCAGGTAATAACTATGCCTATCATGATATAATTATCCCTCATATAACTACAAATGCATTGTAAATTTAGAATAGCAGTAATGTCCCTTGGGGGACATCCTTCTAGTATCATAATTAATATGATAGCCATTGATATTCTCTTAATTGATGTTATAATATATGATAAGGAAATTGAAAGAAAACACAAATATCTTTACGAATATATACTTAACCAAGTACAACAGAAGCACTCATGTCAGTTACAATATTTGTTTCTGCAACTAGTCATGTAACCGTAGATGATATTTAGAACTACCTTCCTCCACTTCCCATTCTGTATTTCCTCTTCTCTCTGCAAGCACTTAAGCAGTAGAAGTGACCCATACCTTCACTCCTGATGGGTCTGTCCCCTTTTTCATCCTTTGGCATGGTAGCACCAAGAGATGCCCCAAAGTATCTCCTGCTTTCCAGGCATAATCCTTCTTGCCTCCACTGTGGAGAGACAATCCAATTTCCCCATGGTTATCTGGATCTTACCCCTCCTAACACTGTTATTCCTTTCTAAACCTGTTGGTATATAGGCATTAGAAGTAAAAAATGACCAACAGGAAGCCCAAGCTTCCAGTTCAATGGAATGTTTGTTGGAGCTAATGGCAAGAGTCCTCACTACTCTGGAACCAAAAGTTCAAGGTCAACAAAACTTATGGTGGTGGGAACAAGAAGCAAAAACTTTCCTAGTGGGTTACTAGGCGTGATAGGGAGTGAAACTATTCCCCTTTCCAACTCTTGATTCCTGCACCCTGGATCCTGGCTATGGGAGAAACAGTTCCATCTATTGGATGCTGATTCAAAGCATATACTGCCTTCTAGAGAATCCTGCACCAGCTTTCCATGCTGCTGACACCTAATTGATGCTGTCACTGCATTTTTAAAAGGCCATTCCATCCTTATATCAAGCCAACTGCTTCAGGATGGTGGGGAACATGGTAAGACTAATGGATTCCATGATTGTGGGCCCACTGTCTCATTTCTCTGGCTGTGAAGTGAGTTCCCTGGTCAGAAGCAATACTCTGTGGAATATCATGTTGGTGGATCAGGCATTCTATAAGTCCATGGATGGTGGTTTTGGCAGAAGCATTACATCCAGGAAAGGAAAATCTATAACTAAAATAACTATCTATTCCAGTAAGGACAAAGCATTGTCTTTTCCATGGAGGAAGTGGGCCAACGTAGTCAACCTGCTACCAGGTTGCTGTATGATCACCCAGTAAATGATGTCATATCTGGGGCTAAGTGTTGTTCTCTGTTATTGCTAGATCTGGCATTCAGTAGCAGCTGTAGCCAGGTCATCCTTGGAGAGTGGATATCCATGTCGTTAAGCCCATGCATAATTCCCATCTCTGCTCTATAACCACTTTGTTCATGGGCACACTGGTCAATGACAGGGATGGCTGAGGAAAGAGGCTGACTGTCCACAGAATGGGACATCCTATATACTTGATTATTGAACTCTTCCTCAGCTGAAATCACCTTTTGATGAGCATTTACATGGGACACAAGTATTTTCACATCTTTTGCTCATTTGGAGAGATCTATTCACATACTTCTTCCCCAGATGTCTTTCTCACCAATTTTCCAATCATGCTCTTTCCAAGTCCCTGACCATCCAGCCAGTCTATTGACTATAACTCATGAATCAGTGAACAATCATATATCTGGCCACCTCTCTTTCCAAGCAAATTGTTATGACTATATGTACTGCCTGAAAGTCCTGTCCACTGTGAAGATTTCTCTTTGTCGGTATCTTTCAGAGTTGTACCAGAAAGGGGTTGTAATGCTGAAGCTGTCCTGTCTACTTGGTGGTGCCTAACCGTACTGTGTAGAACCATCAGTAAACCAGTCCCTAGTCTTCTCTTCCTCAGTCAATTGATCATAGAGAACACCCCATGAGCCTATAGGTACATGCTTAGCATTGTAACAGGAGTAGAAATCATAGGCATTTGGGCAACTTCTTCATGAAGCTTGCTAGCCAAGAGCTGTTTTTCAAAGGGAGAACAGTTTTCTGTGGGTGATGGTAGAGCCTTGTCCCCAAATCCTAAAGGTCTCTTCTGTGTTTCACCTATATGGACCTGCCAAAGGTTACAAAAGGCATCCCTATCTGCCACTGACACCTCAAGTGTCATAGAGTCTGCTGGCTCATATGGTCCAAGTGGTAGAGCAGTCTGCACAGCAGCCTGGACCTATCGAAGAGCCTTCTCCTGTTCCAGGCACCATGCCACACAAAGCTAGCAGCTTTCTGAGTCACTTGGTAAATGAGCTGGAGTAACACACCCAAGTGAAGAATGCGCTGTCTCCAGACTCCAAATGGGCCTACTAAATATTGTGATTCTTGGTGATGGGAGAGGCCAGGTGCAATAACTTAATGTGATGATATACTGTGTACCCCAATAAAATTTGCCTGAGGACCTCTGTGAATTCAAAGCCACCCTGGACTACAGGAGATTGAGTCAGTCTAGGAGACAAAACAGAGCCAGGCAGTGGTGGTACACACCTTTAATATCAGTACTAGGAAGCACACACATTTTTAATCCCAGGAAGTGATGCCTGGGGATGTTGTTCAAATTCTTAAACTGTCTTTTTAATAAAAAAAAAATAAAACCCTGAGCCAGATATTGAGGTAAGTGCTGAAAGATCAGAGAGACAAAGGAAGAAGCTACAGTCACCACCTCTTACCTCACCAACTCCTCAGCCTGAAAAAGCTTCAGCCAAAAGGCTTCTAGCTGAATGAGCTTCCTCAGCTGAAAAGGCATCAGCCAGAAAAGCCTCTAGCTGAAAGGGACGCTTCTACTGAAAAGCCTCTAGTTCCTGTCTCCTTATGCCTTATATACCTTTCTCTGCCTCATGAGTACTAGGATTAAAGCTGTGTGCCACCACTGCCTGGCCTCTGTGTTTAATCTAGTGGCTTGTTCTGTTCTCTGATCTTCAGGTAAATTTTATTAGGATACATAATTTATCACCACAACTTATCCTTCACATTAGAAGGAATATCTCTGCATGCTCCACACCACTGGACTCCTAAGAATTTCACTGAGGTAGAAGGCCCTTTAATTCCAGTTGGATTTAATTTCCATCCTCTGACACACATATCTGTCATCAATGAGTTCAGAGTGGTTGCTACCTCCCACTCACTTGGTCCAGTCAGCCTATGTAATCAATATAGTGCACCGGTGGAATATTTTGTGGAAGAGACAGATGATCTAGATCCCTTCTAACTAAGTTATGACACAGTTATCTCTGAGGCAAAGCAGTAAAGGTATACTGCTGGCTTTGCCAACTGAGAGCAAATTGCTTCTGGGTCCTTATGAGCAGGTACTGAGAAAAGGGCATTTGCTAGATCAATAGGTACGTACCATGTACCAGAAGATGTGTTAATTTGTTCAAGTAAGGACACTACATCTGGTACAGCAGCTGCAGTCAGAGCTACTACCAGATTGAGTTTTCCATAGACAACTGTCATTCTCCAAGATCCATCTGTCTTCTGCACTGGGCAGATAGGAGAATTAAAGGGAAATGTGGCAGGTACCAACAACACTACTGTATCTTTCAAGTCCTTGAGGGTGGCACCAATTCCTGCAATTTCTCCAGGGATATTATGCTGGTTTTGTTTCAATATTTTCTTTGGCAAAGGCAACTCTAAACGCCTTTCCAACCATAATAGCCCTCACTGGTCAGGGAATGGATGTGAGAATTCTGCCAAGTTCTAAGTATATCTATCCCAATTATGCCATCTGGAACTGGGTAAATAACCACAGGATGAGTTTGGGGACCTACTGGACCTACTGTGAGTCAGACATCAGCCATAACTCCATTAATCACCTGGCCTCCATAAGCCCCTACTTTAACTGGAGGGTCACAATGTTTCTTGGGATCTCCTAGAATCAGCATTCCCAATTCAGAACCAGTACCCAAGAGACCCTGGAAAGTCTGATTGTTTCCTTTCCCCCAGTGTACAGTTACCCTTATAAAAGGCCTTAGGTCCCTCTGGGGAAGAACTGGAGAAAGGCTAACTGTAAAACTTTTAGATGTCTTATCAGGATCCTTCCTCGGGGAACTCAAGGGGTTCTTGGTCTGCAAACTGGCTCAAGTCTGGAAATTGATTCACTGGCTGAGATTGACTTTTGCCATGACCCAATACATCCTTTCTTTCCTTTGAGAATTCTTCTGCTTATACAAATCAAACAGAAATTCTGTAGGCTTCTTATCTGTTTCATGCCTGGAAACACCAAGATTGATTAGCCAGTGCCAAAAGTCCGTTTGAGTCATTCCGTTATAAAGTTCATTGTGCCTATGCTGACCATTACAGGTTAGGCCACTTTGAACATTGTTTTGCCTACATTGCCCATTATGATAACTATGATCACCTTGCCTCTGGCTATTCAGTGCTGCCACCTGGCCCTTGCTACTTTGGGGCCCAATTAAACCCATTGCATTTAATTTGCCCAGTTGAGCAGCAAGACCTCCAACCCTAAGGATCTGACACAAGGAAAAGGGCAACAGAAAAACTTTTCAAATGTGCTGGTGCCCCTCTTACCATTTTGCATCTTATAGGATTCATGAAGGGCTTGTCTTCTGGGCCTTTCCATTGTGGAGGATTAGATTTTACAAAGTATACCCACTGTAGCACTGCAATTTCCCTGAGCCTTAAAACCCCTTCATCAACACTAAGCCAAGAGATATCAGGCATCTCCAACTCCTTTTAAGTAAGCCATCTTTGGATACGCTTCAGCCAACCATTCAAACAAGGTTTTCACACCTTTTTAACTGTGCGGGCTTCCATATTAAACCTAGAGTCTCCATTCAGAGGGCTCATATCAATAAATTCAACCTGATCTAGTTTTATGTTCCTCCCACCATTATCCCACACTCTTAAAATCTATCCTCACACATATTCCCCAGACTTCTGCTTGAATGAATTAGCAAAATCATTTAGCTCCTTAGTAGTGTAGCACACTTCTTCATGGACTACATATACTTTCTACCTCCCCTCTAGAAGCCTGCTTTATTTGAGTCTGGCTATAGGTCTAAGGGCAACTATTGGTGGGCCTTGAGAGACATCAGTATTATCTTCAGATGTGGCATTTCCTTCAGAAAAAGTCACTGCTGGATTAGCAGACACTGACGGATGAATTCCCTCAGTGAAAGGTGGAAAGGACAATGTTTCAAGAGATGAGGCTGAGGGTACTACTTCCTCAGGTGGGTGAGATAAACCCTTGAGAATCTGAGGGTTCAAAGTTCTTGACTTCAATAGGGTCCTCCCACACATCTCCATCCCAAGCTATAGGATCCCAATCTTCACCAACTAATGCCCTTACTTTAACCGCTGAAACCCTCTGAGGCTGAGACGAATTTTCATTGTAGTTCAGCTAAACCTTATAATGAGGGCTTCAGTTTGATTTTCTGCAACTCAAGCTCTATGGCTGCATGAGAGAAGATTCTCTTCCAAGATACACTTAGAAACCTTTTAGACTGGTTACTTGCATCTGGAGCCTGTCAATTTTATCGCTAATTTCATTGTTGTCCTTCACCCTATTCTGAAGTTGGTTAATTTTGTCATGGAGCTCATTCCTATCCTTTAGCAATTTATCCAGAGATACTAAGAGCAATCAACCAGTGGCATCATTTTTCTTATTTCCCCCTAAAACTATCAAAAATTTCAAAAAATAACATCACTAAATCCATTGCCACTCACTATTGATGAATCAAGATAATTAAAGGCATTTATGTCTTTAAGTTTGAAATATAGTTTACACTATGGGCTTTCAGTACTTTCTGAGCTCCCAGAAAAGGAAGGGACTGGAGAGGCTAAAGGTGCTGGTGAATTAAATAGCCTATTCCAGATACTTAAAAGGTTCATCTTTATACTTCTGTTTCTCTAGAACCACTTTGGTACTAAAAATCTGTATTAGTCAGTGTTCTCTAGAGTCGTAGAACTTACGGAATGAATCTCTCTCTCTCTCTCTCTCTCTCTCTCTCTCTCTCTCTCTGTGTGTGTGTGTGTGTGTGTGTGTGTGTAAGGGAATTTATTGGGAAGATTTATAGGCTGTAGTCCACAATGGCTAGTTATGAATGGAAAGTCCAAGAATCTAGTAGCTGCTGAGTTCCAGGAGGCTGAGTGTACCATCTGTAATTGATGTGCTGACAGGCAAGGGTGAACAGGAGAAGAATGAACCCTTCCTTCTTCCATTGCTCTAATACAGATTTCAGCAGAAGGGGTGGCCTAAGTTAAAGGTGTGCCTTCCAGCCTCAAAGTCTGGATCAAAAGCATGTTGTCTTCTTGCCTCAAGAACCTGATTACAAGTGTGCCCTCCTTTCTGGATCATATTTTTTTCCAGATATAGTCAAGTTGACAACCAAGAATAGCCATCACAGGAGTCAATTAATTTTGATGGATTTACATTCTCATATAAAGCACCAAGATTCAAAATATTTTCATTACCCTAAAAAAGTTCCCACATGACCTTGAATTCAATTACCCTCCCCCACAGCATCTGGCATTAAATGATGTGTTTTCTATCCATATGGATTTGTATTTCCTTTACTGTCACGTGAAGAAAATTATAGTGTGAAGGGTTTGGAGTTTTGATGATGATTTCATTCAAACCCCTTTTCAGATTTATCATTTTTGTTGCACATAGTAATATTTTCATTCTTTGAACTGATAGTGTTTCCTTTAAAAACATTATTTGTATCTGATACCAATTTTTATATATAAGTTAAAATATTTGTAACTTTTCCATTTTCATTTTTTTTAAATTTTATTATAATTAAATAGTATTGTAATATTTTCCCCTTCCCTCTCCTCCATTTAATCCCTCCTATGCCCTCTCCCTCCAACTCCTCCTATGAGTCCCCTTATTCTATATCTACATACACACACACACACACACACACACACACACACACACATTAACACATAAATATGTAAATATAACCTGCTGAATCTGCTTAGTGTTGCTTAGGTCCATATAATTACAGGGCTAACCACTGTGTATTGGATAATCAATTAAGGGTCTACCCTAAGACTAATTCTCCCTCTTTCAGTGGTCCTCGGTTGCCTATAGTTCTTTTCCTAAGGGTGGAGGTCCCATGGGAAATTTTCACTTCCATGTTAACAAAGTCACCTCCTAGCTCAGGTCTTGTTAGGGAGCCATATTGTTGAGACTTCATGGGTGATGTCCTTGTCATTTGTAGGAGACAGGAATGCACAGCAGGCTTCTGGTTCCTCCAGCTCTTACATTCTCTCTTTCTCCTCTTCCTTATTGTTCCCTGGGCCTTAGGTAAAATGTTAATTTTTAAGGATCATAGAGTCAAAGAAACTGATTTTTAAGAAGATATGTGCTGGAATTTCATGTGGTTAAGAACATTGGCTAGTTTAGATCAAGCAGTGCTGTGAGTGGAGATGTGAGTGGAGGCTTTTTGTCACTCTCATTTCATTTCTTCGAGTGTTTGTCTACTTCCAAGTTTATTCAGGCGATGATCTATGGCAATGCCATGTGTTTTGTATGTGACAAGTGCAATCCAATGTGACAAAGTGAATCTTATTGTTCAACTGAAGTCACTTGTGAACTACAAAGACCCACAATGACATCATTATATTTGGGAAATTCATCTGTCCCTTGAGAATAATTTTTACAGGGCAGAGGGAGGAAACATTAATAATTTCATAATCCATATTATTACCTTAATCCAAATTATCAATGTCTTTCTGTGACTCTCTTTACCAATGGTCATCTGCCTTTTAGTACATGAGCCTTGCTTCCACATTTTGCAGCAGTATTGCTGTCGTTAGTACTGTGGATAACAGAGTTAACATTAAGTATTAGAAAATGAAAGAAGTATTTCTAAATACTTCCCATACATTCTCTCACTTAATCATGATCATTACAGTTGTGAGGTTAACAGGAAAGTTTCCACCATAATTCATGATACCAGTGGGATAACCAACATGACAAAGAAATTAGCTATTATGTTCAAGATCACCAAAGTAAGAGGAGGTCAAGATGGAATTAGAAGCCACATAGTAATCTTTGTTTAGAGCTTTAGTGTTTCCTTATGCTATATTATAATATACTATGCAATTTTAAAATAAAAGTTCTGAACTAAAAAGTATCCCAGATTCTAGACTGAGCTCCATGTCAGCTGTGTGCCTTAGACAAATCATTGAATCTATTTAAGCCTCAGTGTGCTAAGCTGTAAATTAAGATGAGAAAGACTCACAATTCTTATAAGTATTTGTAAGGATTAAAGATGTTTGTTCGTGGGCATGGAGGACAGGATAAATGATCAGTAATTGTTACCTGTTACCATGACACCCAACACTATTTTTCTGAGAATGTTATAAATGTTTCTACAAATAAACTCGTTGAGTTCCCTTAAGAAGTTCTGCCAAAGTCTTATCTGAAATGATAACAATAAAGAAAATACTTAGCAAACTGTAAAAGTTTAGTATGCTTCAAGTCAAAGACAAGAGTTCCTTCAAGAAAACATTGTTTTAAATCAATTCTGACTTCTTTCTTCCTTTTTTTTTTTTTCCAAAGGACAGAGTTCAATACCATCATCCTAATCTTCACCAACTACCATATGTATGGTCAAAGACAAAGAAGTGCGTAACATGGGTGCCCCAATCAGCAAAAGAACAGTATCCTGCCCCTCACACATGGCCACTGACCACACACACAACTCCAGGACTGCACTCTTCAGGGACCCTTCTTTGTCCCAATCACATTCATAATCTGTATTACAAAACTGAGGAATTACTTATTCAAGAGATGTTCTAATTATTTTTGGAAGGCATTGTATGGATTTATTTAATATCAGTAACAACAACAAAAAAGAGAGATTTACCCCCTATAAAAGACTCAAGAAGCAATACAGCCTTAAGGAATATGAGGAGCTGAAAAAGACTTGCTTGAAAGTCTAAACAGTCCTGAGTAAATGTGTTGTATCTGACATAGATACAAGTATTTCCAGGACCCAATGCCTCAGACCCATGGAAATGGCAAAGCCTTTCCTGGATGGGTGAGGTTTGGAGGAATGGCAAAGCTTTCCTCTGATTGTTATGTAAGTGTTGGCAGTGTGTGTAAGTATGAGGTATTTAGGGACAATTGATTAGTGTGTGCCAAAAACAGCCCCTGCATCTTCCTCCTCCCAGATGCTTATAGGCTGAGGCTACCTTTAACTCCTCCCTCTGTGCTGTGCATAGTAAAAGTTCCTAGGGTCAGGGCTGTTGTTTCCATGGTGTGGCTCCACCCAAGTGCTCAGAGTCCATCTGAGCCCAGTTCTTTCTGTACAGGTGTCTCTGTGCCTGCTCTTTCTTCATTTCATCTCCTCCCCAGGCAGGGTTCCAGGACCCAGCCAGGAAAGGCTTGAAGAAGAAATATTACTTAACTTTAAAATCCATTTTAAAATTGTTTCTCTTGTTTTTGAGATTATAACATAATTGCATCATCCCTCCTTCCTCCCTTTCCCCTCCAAACCCTCCCACACATCCTTTCTAATTTTCTTTAGAATCTATGGTCTCTTTCTTCATTAATTGTTTTATGGTGTTTATTGTACTAAAAATGTTCTCCCATTTCAAACAGGTTCACAAATCCAAACCATTTCTCACATATTTTATAATTTTTCAGTAAATTAATTTATTCTTTAAAAAATTCTTATTTTGAGATACTCAGTTAAAATACTTGTCTCAAATCACATTGTTCTGTGGGCTTTCTTAGTTTTGCATTTGAGTCTCCCAGGGCAGAATCCTGTAGAGAAAATAATACTGTAGTCATGGCATGGTGCCTTTTCTCCTCCAGCACTTTCTGTAGTTCCTAAATCTCTTAATTTGCATCATGTTGTATTGCCTTTCTTTGACCCTTATGGTCTACGGCTCTCATCTAAGTATATCATTATGTATCAGCAAGTGCATTATGGTTTCTAATGATAGTCTTTGTTTTTTTTTTATTTTTCATTTTTATTAGTTCTTTGAGAATTTTATAATGTAATTTCAATATATTCACCCCCATCTCCTTCCAGATCTACCTCACTTCCCAACCCATTCAACCTTGTGTCCTCTTTTTTACTCATTATCATTGTCAAATGTATCAAATATAGTTTATACTGCCTATGTCCTCACTCTTGGAAGTATGGCCTTTCACTGAGGCATGGTTAACTCACCAGAAGCTGTACTTTTAAAAAGATTGACTCTCCTCCCCCAGAAGCTGTCAAGTATAAACAGCTACTTAGCAAGGGATGAGACTTGGTGCTCACCTTTCCTCTCCACACTAGGATTTTGTCTTGCTTGAGTGTGGACATGTCTTGTGCACACTATCACAACAGTGAATTCATATGTTCCACTGCCCTGCTGTGTCTGGAAAACACCCTTTCCTCCTAGTTGTCTACTGCCTCTGGCTCTTACAATCTTTCTGTCCCCTTTGATCCCTGATCCTTGGGAAGAAGTGTGATACAGATATTCCATTTAGTGCTGAGAAAGCCATGGTTCTTTAAAGGCAAAACAATAGTAAGTCATCTTGCTTCTTTAAAACTAAAAGTCTGGCTGGGCAGTGGTGGTGCACGCCTTTAATCCCAGAACTTGGGAGGCAGAGCCAGGTGTATCTCTGTGAGTTTGAGGACAGCCTGGTCTACAGAGCGAGTTCTAGGACAGGCACCAAAACTACACAGAGAAACCCTGCCTCTAAATACCAACAAAACAAAACAAAACCAAACAAAAACCTAAAAGTCTGATTTCAGAGACCTTTGCAGTAGAGGGCTAACAAGCAACTGAGTGGATAGCGTTGGCATCTCTCATATTTATGCATGTTGTCCACTTAGACAAAGATGTTTCACTAGAAGGTCTCTTTACTTTTGCCATTCATGGCACCTTGTTATTGATGTTGCTGAGTGCAAGTATAAAAGACTTCTCAGCTTTGATTGGTGTGTAAAATGAATGAAAAAAATTTCTTAATAAAAAAAGAAAAGACTTCTCTGATCTTTGTTAGTGTCAATATACAGTTATAAATAACTGCCATGAAGATCATGACAGGCACTTCCCTGCATAACTCTATTTATGGAGTACTGCCACATGCTAAGAAACCTTCACATCATAACAAGACTTTTGTATTAACACTGTTTACAGAGAAGCCACCATCCACTTAATAGCTCCAAATGTTATACAGATACCCTTAAGTGTAGGGTCCGAGGAAATGCTGAAGGAAGACCCCAGATTCAAAGAGTATGTAAGAACAAAGAGCATTTATTATTCTGCATGCATGTGGGGTCACATACCTGTACAAAATGGCGATGACCCCAAGAGGAAAATGCAAGCAAGTTCCTTTTATGTACAGTTAAGGGGAGTTTCAGGGACAGTAATTAATAAGTATATACTAATTGGTTAGTATATTTCTAATTGGTTGAGCTTTAGTCTCATCCTTTTTGGGCACATCTGTACAAGCTTGGCTGTGACTCAAAAGGGGGCTGCTGGGTTTGTCCTTGAGACACTGTGAGGTCAGCTTAGACCCTCTGTGTTTGTTCTCTCCATCAATCCTGAATGTGAGGTCCTTGTAGATAAATGGCTCTTTGTTCAAAAAGACACCTGTTTGTCCTTCTCAGAGAACTGGAGTCTAAATACAGTTGTGAAAGAGGGCGAGTTTAACCCCTTCATAAGAATAGAGATTGAACACTCGGCTTCAAAATGTAGCTTTGGTTGCTGTTATTTTGTTGAGTCCCTACTGTCCCCCATCCCTGGCTTGGGCTAGGAGGGAAGAAGGGTCATGAGCTGCTGTGGGATGTTCTGTATGACAAATATGTTAATAAAGCACTGATTGGCCAGTAGTCAGACAGGAAGTATAGGCGGGACTAACAGAGAGAGGAATTGAGGGAACAAGAAAGTGGAGAAGAGACTGCCTGGAGCCGCCGCGAGGAGAAGGAAGATGTAAAGTACCGGTAAGTCATGAGCCACGTGGCAAAGTAGAGATTAATAGAAATGGGCTAAATACAAGAGTAAGAGCTAGACAATGATAGGCCTGAGCTAATGGCCAAGCAGTTTAAATAATGTAAGAGTCTGTGTGTTTATTTTGTAAGTGGGCTCTGGGACTGGCGGGACTTGGGAGAGAAATTCTCCAGCTACAATGAGCTAATATTTCCAACTCTGAAAAGTTCTTTTAAGTAATAGACAAGTAACAAATCTCTGTTCTTACAGTTCCACCTTCCTTATTTCCCATCTACTTGAGTTTGCTCTATTCTGATCATTCCAGTGGTCAAACTAAATGACATTGTCTCTGTATTTATCACAAATAACTGATGATTGGCCTTTGGCTCACTTTGGATAGACTTTTTGAACAGGCACAAGACAGTTCCCTTGCTGGCATTTTTAACTCTTTAGTCCCAGCTTACTGTCTCTGCTGTCTAACCCAGGGATTTATAGTTCCAGGCAGTAAAGACTGGAGAGGTAAGGCTCCAGGCTCTAAGAATTAGGGACTTGCACTTCCATGTGTTCAGGTCAGAGCAAGCTGTAGGCTTTCAACACAGAGGCTTTGAATCTTGAGGCTTACTGCCTGAAGTCTTCAAAGCAGGACATTTATAGATATAGGCATTCAGGTCACAGAACAATTGTTTTGGACTTCTGTGCCAGTGGACCCATCACCTAGCAGCTAGTATCAGAGTTCTTCTGCTTTAGGCATTAGGATCCTTAGCTCTGTACACTTTGCAATTCTCTGGAATTCTTCCAACAAGCAACAGGGGTTTTCAGATTTTGCCATTCCAGTATTTGCAGCTTCTTGCCTCCACAATTCTGGCATTCCTAGCTTTCTTTTACTAGTTACTTCCTTGAGTTCTTCAAAAATTTTACTGTGAATATTGTTGTCATAGCTGTTTCTGTCCCTGATGCAGCAATGGTAATTGCAGGGGTTAGTTTGCTCTCCATACAGTAACCCTGCTCACTCAACCAGTGATAAAGACAAGAAGACAAATACATTATCACTCAGGACAGACTTCTGTCAGGGCTTAATAGTACCACACCAGGGACATACAACATAGGAGGGAGTCCATCAGCCTGATGGGGAAAGACTAAGAAACTGCTACTTACATAGACAGAGATGGGATGTGACTTTCCTGACCATATCTTCTGGTTCTAACTATCACAAACCTTGAATGTGCACCATTTAGGAGTGCTTTGCTGAGTTACAGGCACTTCCCCACCTGGAGTAAATGAGGACAACCCCAAGATAGGAGAGTCATCCTGATAATACTGAGATTTGTCCTCACTGACATGATGTCTTCTAAGCTGGTGCCAGCTGCCTAGAACAGTCAATACTGAAGAAGTCCTCCTGAAGCACAAGTATGTGTTTCATAGGTAGCTTAGCTTTTAGTATTTCTTAGAAGGGAGTTTCCTTGGGCAGTGTTCAACAAGGCTGCCCGGCTGTCAAGCAGTTGCCTGATTGACGGTTCTCCATCTAAGTCAACCAGGCACAAAAGAGAGGCCAGACAGCTGTCTATCAAGTGGCTAAGCAGTTCAACCATGACAGCTTCAGTCATTTAAATTGGAGCAAGAGCAAGAGTGCTTACTGCAAAGACTTCCCACGGGATCAGCATTCTCAACAGTACTTCAGAATGCTTAGCCAAAAACTCTTAGGGATGGTTAGGTCTCCTTAATGGCATCCTATTTATCTTCTTCTTGTTGTTTTCTTCTTGTTCTTTAAAAAAAGTACTCTGGCTCAAGCTCTTCTGTAGACCATGCTGTTGAGCTTCTGTTTCAGCCTCCCAAATACTGGGACCACAGGGATGAGCCACATGCCCATCTTCCCATTCATCTTCCCTCATTCCTCAGAATAATTCAACAAAATCATCTTTACTTTTACTGTATTTTTGTCTTCCTGCCTTTCACCTTTTTGCAAACGACCCTTAGATTGTGGGAGATCAAGTCCCTTTGTTTTTAAGCAAGTTTTCTCTCTCGATTGCCAATCACACGTGTTCCTTCTCTACTTTCCCTGTGGATACTGGAATGTCAGGCCCTCCTATTTAGAAACATCAAAATCTTTAAGCATCTCCTGTAATTCCTGTGCTCTGATGAGTCTCTGACTTTCATAGAGAGAATTGGCCTTTCAGCTCTCAGATTTGGCAAAATAAAAACTAAGCCACTAAGTAATATTGATATCAAATACCTCAAACTGTATGTCTTCTAAATTTGCAAAGTACTATGTCTCCATTTTACTCCTAGTTACATTATAGAATAGACAGTTGTACTTACTGATTTTTACCTTTTATTATTTACACACACACACACACACACACACACACACACACACACACAAGCTCAGGGAGTTCTGTTATTCAAACATGTCTTTGATTTGTTCATGGTTCTTGAGCCCCACTGCCACTGCTACAGGACACCATCAGTTCCCTTCTGGTTTACAACAGTGACCTGTTAGCTGATTACTCATTTTCTTAACTATCCCAGATCAGAATTCTATATAGTTTCTGAGAAGTATTTTGAAAATAAAAATCTTGCTGTGCCATGTGTCAACCATTTACCTGATTCCTGTCACTCGTGAAGAATATAGTATGATCAGACCCATGCCTCAGGTCTGACCTCACTTCTTCCTGTGGCCTCTGTCTCTGAGATGTAGCCTACATTTCAAGCAGTGCTGCTTTATTCTCTTTTACCATTTGTCTTATCTCAAATATCATTTCCTAAAAGGTCAAATGTTTTCCTACTTTACCTGTACTTTCTAAACTTCTTCCCAATTAGTTCTCTAGCCTATAGTTGTAATTTTTTTTTAATCTCTGTAATTTGTCTTATTGTTATTGAATGTATGCTTATTTAACCTAATTCCATTTCCATTTGGAATGTGGGCACCTCAGAAACAAATACCTCCCTTTTGTCTTATTCAGTACTTTAGTAGCTGTGCAAAGACACTGTCAGAGACATAATATTTTTCTTTGTTTTGTATTTCTATAGAAAAATATCCAAAACTGAACATTGCATACTGAAAAGGGGTATTAAGTTCATAGAGATTCAATGTTAGTACCAAGGTTGCTTATAAAAATCTTCTCACATCATACTAATCTAGTCTGTGAGAACTGAAGGTCTGAGGGAAAGCACTGATTTATTCATAAGGGAGGACTCCCCCATGTCTTAATTACCTTCCAGTGGAATGGGTGATCTGTTAACAGGTCTACGGTTGAACACCAGCACACTGGAAACCTCGCTTCTAACAAGACAAACTTGGGAGGAATAATAACATTCAAGCCATATCCTTCTTCATCAGTATGTATTTGAAGAATGAAAGAGGGAAAGAATTTGATTTCATCTTTCACCCTTACTGAGTCTTGACTAAGTATCTTGAAAAATAATTAGAGTGTCTCTATTTTCAGTCACTCCTGTAGATTCTTGATATGGCCTAATTTGTATAGAAACTCTCACCCTAGTCTACAATTGTAGCTATGGATTTTCCAATCTGATTAACTGGACATTTTCTGTCAGGATAAAGAGACCTAAAGTCCAGATTGCTCTGAACTACAATGATCTACAGCCATTGCCTTTCATATGCCTCAGTGTTGGCCTTGAACTATAGGAACCGTTGAGACTGTACCAGTTCCTCAGAACAGCTATTCCACTCATGGACATGAGAGTGATGGGGATCAGTTCTCCCTGCCTCCTCTGTTCCAGTAGGGTTCGTCTCTGTTCTTTTGGCATTAGGAAGCACAACTAAGAAGCAGGGCATCAAACCGAAATTTTTGGTAGTAGGTTTCTTATATGATATGCCATCAGAGTGAAGACATGTGAATGGATTTATAACCCCATTGCTTTTAATTCATTCACGCTGTATCCTGGCCAAGATTCTGTACACTGGACAGGAAAGTCTTAATCTTTTTCTAAATGATGCAATATAGCATTGCTAAAACAGAAGGATAGAACAGACCATGGGTCAATGTATGTGTGTGGCAGGGGAAGGGGCAGACAAAGAAGAGAGAGATAGCACAGAGAGAAACAGAAAACAACTGAAAGAGAGAATTCATAAAAATGAATAGCAAGGTTGATCGCTCAATTAAGATTCCAACAAACTGGACTGGAATAGATATAGGTTTTTCATATGGAAATTAGCTGTGATCTGTGATATGCGTTCTAATTCCCACGTGGAAGGGATAGGGAGCTTTAGGACTGCAGTAAATAAAGACATTCTTCCCATTCTTTTCTCATCTAAGACAACAGTCTGTTAAAAAGTTCCTTTTGAGTGGAGCTTGAATTTGAACAAAATGTACAAAAGCTCAAAAGTCAGTTACCATGGAGCAATGAATTTTGACCAGAACGTAAGTTTTGTACAGATATCTCTCTTGATTGCTTAGCATTTTCCTCAATTTGTTTTTATTAATATTCTACTGTGCTGGTTAGTTTTAAGTCAATTTGACAAAAACTAAAGTCATCTGAGAGTAGGGACCCCAATTGGAAAAAAAAATGCCTCTGTAAAATCAGGCTGTGGATTAACATGTGTTTAGGGTATTTTTTTTAAATTAGCAATTGATGGAGGAAGTCCGATCTTTTATAGGTAGGGACATCCTGGGAATGATGGTCCTGGGTTCAGTAACCAAGCAGGCTGACAAGCCATGAAGAGCAAAACAGTAAACAGCACCCCTCCACGGCCTCTGCCTCCTGCCTCCAGGTTCCTGCCCTATTTGATTTTCTGCCCTGACTCCTTTCAATGATGAACTATGACATGGAAGTGTAAGTGAAATTAACCCTTTCCTCCCCAACTTTCTTTTGGCCGTGATGTTTTGTCACAGCAGTAAAAACCAAAACTAAGATACCTAACCAGTGAGGATTCTAGATTCTTAACTGTTACCATATTTTAGTTGTTGTTGCTTGGGTAATGATGGGATAATGAACAGAATATAATACAGTAATGGTATTCTAAAAATGTGACTAGTGTATCATTTTTTTTGGAGGTAAACGAACAAATATTAAGACTCTTAAGTGTTATGGCACATGTCCCTTTTTCTATGCCTACTTTCCCTCTTAAGACCACACTAATGGTTATAATTTTTACTTAGGAACAGCTGACCTAAGGCTGTAGGATTACAAACAGTGATGACCCTCAAAGAGAGCAAGGTCAAAGGCAGCATCACTGTTTTAGTGTGCACGTGGACTTAGAGGGAAAGCATCTTTATCTCAAGATCTTACACCTGTGTTTTTGCTTGTTTGTTTGTTTTGTTTCTTTTCAAATATAAAATGGATTCAGTCTCCCACAAGAACAGGAAGTGGTGGTGCAGAGAATGTCAACTATGCTTGTAAATGAAATAAGGTGTTTTTAATAATGAAAAGTCATGAATGTGAGTGAGTGAGTGATTAACTGTTGCTCAAAATTTTCACACTTAATGGAATTTTGGACCAGAGTGAGGGAGAGAAGCAAAGGAATTGTTTGAAAATGTTAAATATTATGAAATTGAATTTTTAGAAAAACATGTTCTAGCATACATGAAATATATATTTTTGAACAAAGAATTTTCTGGCATTGACAATATTTTTTCAGGCACTAGCATGTACAGAAGAGAAAACAGAGAATGGTGCTTGACAAACATCACATGACTTCAGAAATAACTTGAGGTAAGGAGAATCACAGTTAAAATGGCATTCTCAGCAAAGTTCACACACTAAAAAAAATATGTAGGGAAAATTGTTTTGTAACATTGTATAAAGAGTTTTCTCTGAAGCAGTGTAAATCCTACTTTGTTAAAAGAAGAAGTCCCAAATGAAGTTTCCAGTACTGGGTTTGGTTACACCTAGTTGAGTTGTTGGCCAATAGAATCCCATATAAAACCTCAAACAACCCAACCTGTTGTCAAGACTGTAGGTTGCTCTCCACAAACTGACTGCAAGGCCCCATTGCTAAAGACAATACCTACATAACTTAACATTGAGCTGGTGCCTGTGTATAGCCTTCTTTCCTATGTACTAGCATCTTTGGTACAGCACTCTACCAAAGGAGAAATGTAAACACCAGTCCAACCACAAACCCTTCAATCTACAATGGCATCCTGCCTGTAAGATATTCTAGTGCAATGGTAGCACAAAGCTTGTGGGAGTAACCAACCAATACCTAATTTGACCAAAGGCCCATTCCATAGATGGAGATGGAACCCACACCTGAACTGCTTGGGTGACTAAGAACCTCAGACTAAATAGACCAAGGACCTATAATAGAACCAATATTACTGTTCTAAAAAAAGAGAAAAAAACCCACAAAAAATGTAGCAATAAAATGACTACTAATGATATTTTACTATACTTATGGATCAGTGCCTTGTTCATCCATCATCAGAGAAGCTTCCTCCTGTAACAGATGGGAACAAATATAGAGACCCAAAGTCAGACATTACACTGAGAATAAGAGACCTTGGAACATTCAACACTAAATGGAATGTGGCATCTCCATCAAATCTTCCTACTCAGGACTCAGGAAACTCTGCAGAAGAGTAGGCAAAAAGATTATAAGAACCAAAGAAGATGGAAGGCACCAAAAATACAAGGTCTTCTAAATCAGTAAGATCAATGCACATATGAACTCACTGAGACAACATACACAGGGCCTGTATGGGTCTGCAAAGATGGGTCCTAGAGCTCAAAGGAGAAGTAGACACTTGTCCTCAACCCTAACTCAGAAGCAATATCCAACTGATAGCCACTTGCAAATGAAAAATTAGTTTCCTCCAAGGGAGTCTCATGGGGAAACAAACTACTCTTAAGGATAGACTGAGTGTCTGGAAGTAAATGGCCAATAGCTAATGAACTCAGGGGTGTCTTTGGAAGATTTTTGTCTCATAGTGTATGTTATGAATTTTCCTTTAAAAATATTATATATATATATATATATTTCTTTGTGGTGGTATTTTATTTGTGTTAAAATGTGGTGATATTTTATTTGTGCTGAAATGTGGTGATACTTTATTTGTATGTTAATAAATAAAGTTTGCCTGGAGATCAAAGGGAATAGCAAGCCATTTTAAGGAAAACACAAAAGTCAGGCAGTGGTAACACGTGCCCTTAATCTGATCACATGGCAGGCAGAGTCTCTGTGTTCAAGGACACACTAGGGAACGGCCAAGCGTGGTGACACATGCCTTTAATCCCAGTGCCAACCACAGAGACCTGGAAGTCTGTACAGACAGGCAGTAACAAGAAAGTGAGGCAGCTGGTCTAAGAGCTGATGAGAAGGCAGAACAGCAAGGCAATAAAAGCCTTGGTAGACAGGAAGTAGCTCTCTTGGGAAGATGAGTGGTGTGGTTAGTCAAAGCTAGGTGGCGGCTCTCACTATTTTCCTGTTTTCTAAGGCTTTCACCCCTATATTTGGCTCTGTGTTTCTTATTTAATAAGGCCATTTAGAAATTCATCTACATTTCTACTCTCTTTTTATCCAACACTTCCTTTGGGGATACATTGTAGCTTCCATTTTAATGTTTTTATGGGATTCTTGAGTGTGTGAACAAGTGAGTCTCTGTTTCTTGCGCCTTCTCTTGGGCTCTTTTTCTTCTGTTTGTTTTGTTCTATTCTTATGTGTTAGTTTTGTTTATTTTGTTTTATTATTACTCCTTAGAAGCCTGTTTGTTTTCTAGTGAGAGATAGAAAGCGTGTGGATCCAGGTGGAACTGGAGGTAGAGAGGAACTAGGAGGAGTAGAGAGAGAGAAAACTGAAATCAGATTATTCTGTGAGGGAAAACAAAAATCTATTTTCAATAAAAGAAAAAAAAAAGAAAAAAGTCTGCTTGTGAGGCAACAGAGAACAATACCATGCCTTTCTTCCTTTTGTTTGGTAGAAATCCCACACTCTTCCCTTTGTCTGCATCGAGAAGAGATACTCGTTTCCATTAAATGGTTCATCCAATCTGGTGATGTCAAAGGCATTTATTATAAAGGAAATGACAATTTTGGAGACAGACACTCTTATTTGGAAGTTACTTAATTCAGGAATTGGCAGAGATTTTCTGTTGTGAGGCTGGCAGTAAATATTTTCAGTAGCCTGGGCATTTGGCTTTGCTGTAGCTATGTGACTTTGCTGTTCCAGGAAGAAAGCACATGGATTATTAATGGGTACAAGTGGGCAGCCTTAAGTTCCAGTCAGCTTTTGTCTTCCACTAAGGCAGGTAGAGAAACAGATAAAGACTCTAGACCCGTTTGCAACTTTTGAAGAACATTGATATAGTGGTATTCTATTTGTACTGAAATGTGATTTTATTTGTATGTTAATAAATAAAGTTGCCTAGAGGTCAGAGTTTAGCAAGCCATAGCGAGAGCTGGGCGTGGTGGTGCACGCCTTTAATCCCAGTACTCAGCAAGCAGAACTAGGTAGATCTCTGTGTGTTCAAGGATACAGTCAGCATTGGAGAAAAAAATTTTTCTTTTTTGTTATGACTATGAGACATGTCGGCTCCTGGCAGTACCAATCTACTTCAGAGAGAATATGGGCATTGAAGAAACTGCATATGGAGTTAACTTTCATTGTGGCAAATGTTAGCCACTGGACAACAAAGTATCCTTGAATCAACTGCTGACAACAGGACAAAATGGACAGACATGAAATAAAGGACTACGGATTCTTGCCAAAACAAGTGTGGTTATGGCTTTATCAAAAGGCATCTTCTGAGGCCAGGACAATATGGCACCATCCCTGAAGTGGCCTTTGCAATCTGGAAAAGGTACAGTGCCCTTTCCTTCGAAGGCAGCTGAACAGGCAGTGGGCCGATGGCTTCTGATGTGCAGTGGAACAGCA
>CABHPQ010167661.1:0-29079 GCA_902168405.1 Peromyscus aztecus | reverse complement strand
ACACACACACACACACACACACACACACACACACATACACACACACTCACACAGCCAAACACTTGAAAAAGCAGTAATAGTAATACAAATGTCAGCTTCCCTTCCCTGACCCAAGGTCCCCCACCTTGAGACAGTCTGACCCTGCGCATCTCTCCAGCCATGCTCCTTCCTCCACCTCAGAAATATTTCTTCTTTTCTCCATCTATCCAGGTCTCAGATGTGACCTGAGTCCACCTCATGCATTCACTTTCTCGGTGCCGACCGCTGGTACCCTGAGCTGCTCCCGTGGAGAAATGAAGCACTAACGTGGGGTCGGGGGCTCAGAGACAAGCAGAGGGGTATCCTAGGGAAAGATGCACGGATTCTGAATTCTGGGGCCAGGCCAGGGTCTGGACAGAGCCCAGCAGGAGCCCAGAGATCGGAGAGAAGGGTGTTGAGTACCTGGAAAGGAACAGTAGGAATGTTCCCCGCCCCCCAGGACGGGAACTCTTCCCTGGATTCAGTCCTATCTGCAAAGCTGAAGATACTTCACCTTCCTGTGTTTGCTAACAGGTTCTTGACTCCTGTTATCACCCTTCCACACGCTGTGAGATCCACCCGAGGCCTTTTTTGGATCCACATGGGAAGGCCAGAAAGGACAGCATTTCCTTCCCAGCCTCACCTGATGAGGGCTAATGACTTTAGGATGGCTCCTTCCACACCCTTGGCTGACCCTTGATCCCTGTGTGTCCTGACTCTCCCTCTCAAAGCCCCTGTTCTGCCCTCCTGAGTCTGCATGACGATAGCCTATCAACCCAGCCCATGCCCTGACCCCATGAAGTACAGCTGCATCCTGGAAAATGATGTCCACCCTTTTACCGTGGCCTCTGTCCCAAACAGGAGGGGGCCTCTGCCCTATCCTCTTCAGACCTGTTCTCTAGGCTAAAGGACCCAGGTTCCCTCACCCCTCTCCTTTTGTGGGAGCCGCCTGACCTCTCAGTCTTGGTTCCCATATTCCATCCACACAGAACATTTTCATCCTTCAACCCAGATCATATCAACAGATGGAGAGTTCATCGAACCAGCTTCCAAATATTTCCTTTAATCCCCATGCTGAATACTTTTTAGAGAAAAATTATTGTGTTTTCTATTATACAGTGGGGAAATAGGAAATTGAAGAATGTAGCAAATATTTGCATTTATTGGAGCTGTCCAATTTCTGATCCCCCTTCCTATTTGGGTGTGTTACAGGCCAGCTAGGATTATGAGACCCTATGGGGGGGGGGGCACCAAGTGACAAGTAGAATTAATCTTTAAAAATACCATCAAGTGACATCACTATGAAATATTAGAACACTAAGGATAGACAAAATATTTTAAAGGAATTAAGAAGGAAAAGGCATTTTATATTAAAAATACAAATTTAGACCACCAGCTAACTTTTAACCCTTAGAATCACCCTATGGACAAGTTATTAAACGGTTTAACCATAGGCACAGATCAAAACGTCATACAATTTTTTAAGATAGAGTCTCATGTAGACAAGGCTAACCTCCAACTTCATAACCCTAAGATCATCCTGAACTGCTGATCCCCCAGAGCGGTAGGATTACAGATGTGCATCATCATGCCCAATTTATCTGACTGGGGGTCAAACCCAGGGCGTTGTCCATGCCAGGCAGGCAGTCTAACAACTAAGCCACACCCCCAGCCCAAAATACCATAATAAAACTTTAACAATGAAGAAAGCGCATGAAGCCCTAGGACCGACCCGCTGTGCTCACAAACCAGACATGGTGGTGCACACTTATGTGCACACTGCTCTGGAGGTGGAGAGAGGAGGATTTCAAGTTCCAGCTGATCCTAGGGATATCAAGTTTGAGGCCATCCTGGGCTATGTGAGACCCTATATGAAAAAGAAAAGAAAAAAAAAGTCTAGGATTTTTTCTTGGAACATTTCTGTAAGCCTGAAATTTTTCAACGTCAAAGGAAAACAGAATTTAGAAACTACGAGAAAAAACAGAATTACAAATCGTTGGAGGTGGTTGTTTTAGGAAGTGTCTTGGTCTGTTTGGGTTGCATAACAGAATGCCATAAACCAAGCAGCCTCTAAACAGTAGAGATGTCACTTACAGCTCAGGGGATGGGCAACGCTAAGCTGAGGGTCCCGGCAGATTTGGTGTCTGGGGAGAGCCCTCTTACTTGCTCATACATGGTGCCTTCTTACCAATGCTGGCATGGGCAAGGAAGTCCTCTGGGACCTGTTTAAAACATGCTTCTTTAATTTCATCTTTGACGATTTCTTTCTGTCTTGATGTGTATGGTGTATTACCTACATGTACGCCTGTGCACCACATGTGTGCCTATGGCCTTCAGAGGCCAAAAGAGGATGCTGGATCCCCTGGAACTGGAGTTACAGGAATTTGTGGGCCACCATGTGGACACTGGGAATCAAACCCAGGTCCTTTGGAAGGACAGTCAGTGATGCCCACACAGAGCCATCTCTCCAGCCTTTCACAGTTTCATAGATGTATATAATGTGTACATTATATTTGTGCATATATATTTGATTATATCTCTCCTCTCCTCTCTCTTCTCTCTCCTCTGGACATCCCCCAATGAATCTCCCTCCCTCCTCTTCCTCCTCCTCCTCTTTGGTTATAAATCTGAGTCTGCTTAATGCTGCCTGCATGGAGATGAATGTGGGGCCACCCGCTGGATCATGGGCAACCGACTAGTGGCCTCTCCTTTCCCGGCAGCCATCAACTGCCAAAGGCCCTCAACTAGGGGTGGTGCCTTGTGAGCCCCACTCCTTCTGGGGCCTTTTTAAACAAGAGCACTAATCTTTTATAAGGACGTGCTCTGCCTTCGCGACCTGTTCACCTCCTACAGTCCCCCCTATTCGTTGTTACTTTGAGGATTCAGCTTGTGAAAGGACACAACAGTGAATAATACAGGCGTGGGCACAAGGGAAGACTTTTTCCAGTTTGCATTTCCTACTGTGGAAGCTTTTCCTCTTTTCCCACGTTTCCATGTTACTTTTATAACTAAAGAAAACAAGGTTAATGAGACAAAATATTCACAATAAAGGCTTTGCTAAAAAGAGTAAGCTTATATTCATGGAGACCTCCTCACTCCAGAGAAGAACTAAGAAGTAATGTGCTTAATGCCCATAATGATCGTGTGTGTGTGTGTGTGTGTGTGTGTGTGCCAGATGTCAGTTTCAGGGATCCTCCTCTATCGTGCTCTCTCTTACATTTTTTGAGACATGGTCTCTTCCTGAACCTGGAACTCATCATTTTAGCTGACCATTGAGCTCTAGGATCTCCCTGTCTCTGCCCCCACCCCAGCCCTACAGTTATAAGTATATGCTGCTATGTCTAGACTTTTCTTTTCTTTTCTTCTGAGACGAGGTTTCACTGTTTGTCCTGCCTGGCCTAGAACTCGCTGCCTCCTGATGCCAGGATTAAAGGTGTACACCATCTTGTCCAGCCTGCACACCTAGCTTTACGGGGCTTGGGGGTCTAATTCAGGAGGCACTGCTGCCCTCTGCTCTCCCCATGCTCCATCATTAATGCATGCTGAGGTCCAACTTGTTTTGCTGACAGTCTCTCATTCCTGCTCCGCAGCTCTTACAATCGCATTCCATTCCATTCATTTACTTTTGAGGTTCTGGGAGTGGAATCTGGGGTCTCACTCATGTAGACAAGTGCTCGACCATTAAATTATTTTTTAACCCAACCCTTGTATTATTTTTTATTATTATTATTTTGAGACCTGGTCTCACTAAATTACCACACAGGCCTTGAATCCACTGTTAGACCAGGTGGGTCTTGAACTCTTGATCTCTATGCCTCGGCATTCCTACTAGGTGGCCTGCTAGCTAGGCTTAGTTCAGGATATTGTATTCTTTTTCTAGATTTATTTATTTTATGTGGACTTATAAGTGTTTTGCCCAAATGTGTGTGTGTGTGTGTGTGTGTGTGTGTGTGTGTGTGTGTGAGTCACATGAGTGCCTGGTGCCCAAGGAGGTCAGAAGAGGGCACCAGAACCCTTGGAACTTAACTTTCAGGTAGTTGGGAGCCACCATGTGGGTGCTGGGAACCAAACAGGGGTCTTCTGCAATGGCCACAAGTGCTCTTAACCACTGAGTGTCCTCTCCAGCCCCAGTATTATTTTTCTAAATATTTCTAAGAGGAAAAATGATCAAGTGTTGTCCTTTTATTTAATTGTTGCTGCCTTTTAAGCCACAGCTGTCCGAATCAGCAACTGCATCTCTGCCGCTACCAGCAGCGGTGAGGCAGCAAGGCCCGTAGCTGGAGGGAATTCTGTTCCCTCAGGCTCCGACTCTTGCAAAGCTACGAAGGGAACTTAACTAAACCTCTGTCCCTTTAAAGAGCTCAAGAGTCAAAGGTTAAGGTGGAACTCCGCTCTTCAGAGAGGCTGAATAGCAAGTAGCTCATCTTTCCTTGTTCTCCTCCTCCAAGAAGCCCTCGTGCTTCTTCTCCTCGCCCTCCTTATCAACCTTTCTCACCTGGCTCCTCCCTACCACTTCCTGACAGCTATCGCCGACTCAGCCTCCTGACCGCAGGTGAATTTTATTTCATCAAACACATCTTTGCATCATTACACAAATGTCCCAGAGCATAAACAAAAGTAACACACCTTGAAATACTATTCTACAACAATCAAGAACATTAAAATCACCAACGTGTAGACGCATGTGCTGTAAATGTCCTTCAGAAATGGTTGCAAACGAAGTGAATGGGACCCACCAAGCCTTCTTCTTTCATCCAACTGTACCTGGTTTGTAGCAGGACGTTCTGTGTCTGCCAATCTACCTAGTCCTTGTTTTCTTTTCTTTTTTCTTTTTTCTGGAGCTGAGGACCAAACCCAGGGCACATAAAATAAATAAATCTAGAAAAAGAATACAATATCCTGAACCAAGCCTAGCTAGCAGGCCAGCTAGCTTACGTGTTTATGGTGCTTGAGATAGAAGAATACAGGTCCTGTCTGTGCCTACCAGGATCCCCATAGAAGTATCAGGATTATAGATGTACACCGCAGTGCTGGGCTTTTATGTAGGTTCTGAGGATTCGAACTCAGGTCCTTCCATTTAAACAGCAAGCATTTCACCCCAGCCGAGTCATCTCCCCAGCCCCTCTTCTATCTTTAATTTCATTGTATCAATAGAGAGATATGACTTGGCTAACTCGTGCTGCTGATTCTCAAATATGCACCTGGGAACTTTCCACATATCTTAACTCCACAGTCTGATTCTCAGTGTTATGTGGTGTAGACAACTCACCCACCATCTCTTGACTTAGTTTGTTTACTTATAAAATGGGTAGTAGGGAACTGGAGAGCTGGCTCAGTGATTAAAAGCACTTGCTCTTGCAGAGGACCCTGGGTTCAGTTCCGACACTTGCATGGCAACTCACAACTGTTGGCAACTCCAGTTCCAGGAGATCCAATACCCTCTTCTGGCTTTCTCAGATACCAGGCACACATGATGCACATATGTACATGAAGACAAACACTCATATACATAGAATAATAATAAACTTTTTAAAAAGTAGATAGTAGGATTAGATTGACGTAGAACCAGTCCCCAGAGTTCCTCATGGAGCTCTAACAAAATTGTGATCTCCTAAGATCTCCCAG
The DNA here is from genome assembly GCA_902168405.1 of Peromyscus aztecus. Taxonomy (NCBI): domain Eukaryota; kingdom Metazoa; phylum Chordata; class Mammalia; order Rodentia; family Cricetidae; genus Peromyscus; species Peromyscus aztecus. Next base: position 23,436 of record CABHPQ010167661.1, on the reverse strand, counting down.
CAAGACAGCCTGGAGCCCTGTACACGTTCTCATGTGCACTTACTCACCTGACAGACTTCACCTCAAAGTAGCCAGAGAACACCGATGTGAAAGCCTGGGGCTCCAGCAATGAGGACACTCTGCTGTTAGGACCCACATCAGCCTAACGAGCCCAGCCACAGGGACAGTAGCAGCAGCAAAGCCCTCAGAAACAAAACAGTCTTCACAATTTAAAAGGAGGCTGGCAAAAAGGCTCAGCAGGTAAAGGCCCTCACTGCCAAGCCTGAAGACCTGAGCTCTATCCCTGAGACCCACAAGATGGAAAGGAGAGAACCAATTCCTGCAAACTGTCCTGACTTCCACAGGCATACACAGAAATCAATCAATCAATCAATCAATCAATCAATTAATTGATTAAAAACTTTTAAAAACACAACAAAAAACCCAGATAGTTCACAGGAAAGGAAACACAAATGCTTCTAATTCATATATAAAAGATGCTCAATATCATCCTTAAGAGAAATACCAGAACATTACCAAGGTGGGACTTTTCACCTACCACTTGGACAAAATCTAAGTCTGGGGGTTGGGGATTTAGCTCAGTGGTAGAGCGCTTGCCTAGCAAGCACAAGGTCCTGGGTTCAGTCCTCAGCTCCGGAAAAAACAAAAAACAAAAAATCTAAGTCTGATAATGTCCTACCTATGTGAGCATATTCAGGCATTGATGGTAGAAGTATGAGTTGGTACAATTTCTGTAGAGGACAATCTGCCATTATCCACCTAAGTAATAACTGCACAGCCTTTACCCAACAATCCCATTTCCAGAAATTTACCTTAGAGCTCACTTGTACATGACAAATATGAGGTGTGTCTGGCATTGCCTACTGTGGTTTTGTTTATTGCAGTACCATGCTGGAAATAACCTAAATGTCCATCAGTATGATACATACAATGAAACCCTATGAGGCTACAAAATGAGGAAGCTCTTTGTAAACGGATGGGGGGTATACAAAAGATACATTGTTAATGTAAAGGATAGAGAAAAGCACAGAGCAGAGTGGCCCGACATGACCTATGCTAAGGGGCATGCATACTGGAATTGCTGTTTACCAAAGAAAACACTCGAGAATGAGTAAGAAATGATTAACCAGGCGGGAAGAGAACTGGTTTGGGAGCAAGCTTTTCACCCTATACGGTTCTGTGCATTCTGCTGCTGCATCATGTTATGGCATTGCTCATTCAAACGGGGAATAAGTAACGATAAAGATGTTTACTTGTTTTTTAAAAAAAGATTTATTAGGTAGCTGTATGTGTGTGTGTGTGTCTTCATGAGTTTGTAACACATGCATGCAAGGTGACCATGGAGGCCAGAAGAGGGCATCAGATCTGAAGCTGGAGTTCCTTAACCACTAAGCCATCACTTCAGCCCAACCATATTTAATAAGCAAAAAATTGAAAAACAAATCTACAGCATACGATGGAAAATGTAAATATCTGTGGGGGTCTCTGCAAACACCAGGATTAGCAGAGTAACAAGCCGCGTGAGGCAAGAAGGAATCCAGCTCAACACAACTCAGTAGCTGGTATTGGTTCAAACTTCCCGAGTCTGACCCTGGGCAGTTTATTTTAGCCATATTTAAGCATGACATGATTTGGGGGGGAAAGTTTCCTGATAACAACTCAATCCCATGTGTACAACAAAGCTTCAGATACATTTACATCGGAACTCTTTACAAAGTATATGGCCTCTTCCATAAAGACGGTTACTGTTGACTCAGAAACAGTGTTCAAGATAAGGGTCTAGGGAGAACAACTGATATAAACATAAAAGTCTGGGGTAGCCAGGAGTGGCCTGACCTTACAGGTGGTTCAGAGGTCACCTAGGCTGTTGCAAAGTACAAGTGACATCATCTCCCATGAGAATGGGTTTTGTTGACTGAGAAACAATGCTCAAGATGAAAGTCTAGTGAGGAAGAGTCTGGGAAAAACAAACATAATATTCTGGGGGATTCAGGTGTGGCCTGGCCCTGTAGATAACATAGAATGCCAGGCTACTAACTAACATCCATCCCTAGCTTTGCAGGTAGAAAACAGGTATACATCTCCTTCATTGAGGAGACAACCCTGTGTGTTTATTTCTTTTTTTCTTAGGACAAGGTCTCACTATGTAGCTCTGGCTGACCTGAAACTCAGTTTGTATACCAAGATGCCCTCAAACTCACAGAGATCTGCCTGCCTCTGCTTCCTGAATGCACCACCGCTGGGCTTCATTTGATCTGTAACTCTCTCTCTCTCTCCCGTGTGTGTGTGTGTGTGTGTGTGTGTGTGTGTGTGTGTGTGTAGGTGGAGTTTTCCTGTCCCGACCTCCTGCTCCCAAATAACTGGCAGCTGCTTCCCAAATAACTGACTCAGAGACTTAATATAAATTATAAATGCTCTGTCAATAGCTCAGGCTTGTTACTAACTAGTTCTTACAACTTAAACCATTTCTATTAATCTATGTGCTGCCCCCAAGGCTTTTACCTCTATTCCATTCTATGTGTATGATTTGTTTTCCATCTGACTGGTGACTACTCTGACTCCACCCTTCCTCATCCCATCATTCTCAGTTCAGCTTTCCCGCCTAACTTTATCCTGTTCAGCTACTGGCCAGTCAGTTTGTTTATTAAATCAACATAGTGGCATATATTCACACAATGTACATAAGGATTATTCCACAGCATTTACCTCTTTTTGTCTAATTAAAAGGAAGGTTTTATGCGGCTCCCTCCTGCTGAGCTACTCCTGGCCTGGCTCCAGAGAGTAGCACCTAACCCTAATCCATCTTTTTTTTTTTTATTTTTTTTTTTATTTATTTATTTTTTTTTTTTTTGGTTTTTGGTTTTTCGAGACAGGGTTTCTCTGTGTAGCTTTGTGCCTTTCCTGGATCTCGCTTTGTAGACCAGGCTGGCCTTGAACTCACAGAGATCCACCTGCCTCTGCCTCCCGAGTGCTGGGATTAAAGGCGTGCACCACCACAGCCCGCTCCATCTTTTGTTTCACTGATACCTTTTGTTTCTTTAGTTGCCCTATGTGAATCTTGTCTGAGAGTTTCCCAAGGATACAAAGTCTATGCAAAAGTTGGTTCAGGAAATCGGGAAAATCTTGGTACCTGATAAATGAAGGAATTTGCACTTGACATTGTATTTTTGGGAGCTCCTTTCATGTTTTTTGTTTTGTTTTGGTTTTTTGGGGGGGTTATTTTTTTGGAGCTGAGGATTGAACCCAGGGCCTTGTGCTTGCTAGGCATGCGCTCTACCACTGAGCTAAATCCCCAACCCTTTTGTGAGCTCCTTTCAGGTTGTTGAGCATATGGAAACTAACTTACTAAAGTGTAAATACTGAGAAAAATAAAAATGCCCTGGGTGAAGGGAAAGTGCTTCTCAATCCTTAGAGGCTGGACTCCCCTGCAGCTGAGAAAGGCTAGATTCATTCTCAAGGTGCCTCTGAGTCTTCTTTTCATGGATCCACATGAACCCACACACCTGTGCCACAACATTTCCCAACAGTTTTAACTTTAACATAGTAAAATTTTATAAAACAAAAACAGTCATCAAGTAAGAATTACAGTTACAATATTCAGTCTGTTTGTATTTTGCAAAATTAGAGAAAATATTATCTATCTTATCTTGGTGAGTCTAAAGTTTTATACCTAATTTATCTTTTATCATAACTAAGGAAAACTGTAAGTTTAACTATCTAGTCGTTAACTTCATCAAAGACCCCAGAAGGATGAAATGTTACCTAATGACAGGGACACCAGGCTGCCCAGACAACCACTCAAAGTTCCTCTGTAACATTGGGGCATCCAACTCTGGCCTACAGGCCTAGCATATCTGACAGGCTTTCCTGTGAAGCAGGGAATTCTAAAGGACTGCCCTACCTTGTCTTGGCAAAGTTTGGCAGTCGCCTTTCTTGTGTCCTGCTGGTCCAGTTTGGACAGTATCTGTCAGCAATTGAGGCAAGGGCAGTTTCTTTGCCCACATGGCTAGCTTTTGCCACGAAGACAGCAAACTCCATACAGAGTTTCTTCAGTGCCCATCATCTTCTCTGAAGCAATCAGTGCTGCCAGGAGCAGATATGTCTCACTGTCATGAAAAGCCTTAGGTTATTAAACATATTAAATGCCATATTCTATAGGTCTTTGAAGTGTTTGAAGACCATCTATCTAAATATATCAGTGTATGACCTTGAAAACATACCTAACCTGACTATAAGTTTGACTACTATAGATGACTATTAATCTGTATTTATTAATTATACATTATATTTTAAATGAGCTGCATAAACACAATGCCTTAAATAAGAGTAGAAATATACATACAGTATAACAAAATTAACTTTAAATTTGTATCAATAAACCAAAATCCATACCAACATAAAATATTTAAGATTAACTCAGAGTTGGGGATTTAGCTCAGTGGTAGAGTGCTTGCCTAGCAAGCATAAGGCCCTGGGTTCGGTCCTCAGCTCCGGTAAAAAAAATAAAAAATAAAATTGTTTTTTGGATTAAAGTAGATTCAATAATCTACACTTTTATCCTATCATATCTATATCCCCCTCCCTTTCTTTTTAGAACAAGATCCCTGAATCTAATCTCCTTTGTTCAGTTTTTTTTCTATTACCAATAACAACTTGTAACCAAACCCCTTAAATGATAATAAACATCCATAATCCATTTTTTGGGGGGGGGGGGGATGTGGGCCTAGTTCTCTAGACTACTTCCTGATGATTGGAGGTGCTCGTAATCTTTATGGGACCCTGAGAAAATTTAGGATTATGGTCAAGTCTTGACTGGAGTATTCTGTAAGGCTAGATCATCTCAGCCAGCAGCCTTGAAGCTGTTCTGGATGCAGAATTCTGAAGACACTGTAACAGAGGCATTTTGAAATATTGGATCACCTGGGCCATCCATTTTTATTGGTGTTTGGTCTCCTTGTTCTGAAAATGCATACACTTTTAAGGGTAACTTGCATATCTGCATTAATACAAATATAGAGTGTACATTGTACACATGTCAGCCAAAGATGATTTTTTTTATGTTTGAGCAGGTAAAATATACATCACATGTCTTTTAGTTCTGCTATGTTTATTTCTTTATGTCTGTAGTCAGATTTTTCATGGGGTCTTCCTCAATCAAACCTGACTTTCCTTAACCCAGAATGAATCCATAGCATCTTATTTCCAGATGCAATAAAAGCATAACCTTTCCCCCAAAATAACATATCTTTTGAAATAAAGATATTTTTAAAACATATAGGTTGGTTGAATCTAGCAGGTTTTATAGTCCAGTATCTCTTAGCAGCCAAAAAATTCAAAGACAACACAATAATATACAGGATGCAGACTCAGTGTATTTTCCATTTTTACCTGGCTTGTTATATTTTTTGTTACTCTATTCCTTTTTTAAGGGCCTTTTCTACTCTTTCTCTCTCCCAAGCCTATGTATATTTTTAAACACAGTGCAACCCGTTTAGAGGGCTTTTTTCCCATCTGAATCTGTCTTTACTGTATATCTGTAAACTTTTCTCTCTGTATGAGCAAAAACCCCAAACCTCACTGTGCAGCATGTTGGCAGAGCTTTTGTGCTGGTAGTCTGAGCCTGCAGTCAGCGGCTGAGAGATGCCTCTCTGTACCGCTGCCTGTCTGAGAGACTGCAGGAACCCACCATGTGGCGTAGCTCATGGTGTACTGGCAGCTGACAGGAGATGCATCTCTGTACTGTGGCCAGCATGAGAGACACGAGACTAGGAAGCTGAGTTTAGCTCCATTTTTATGTGTTTAGAACCTTTTTTAAAGCTTTTTCAGGTCTTATGTGGATCTATGCTCCACAGTGGGCACCATTTGTAGGGAAAGTTTTTCTGTATTTTGGCAGCCGCTTCCCAAATAACGAACACAGAGGCTTAACATTAATTATAAAGCTCAGGCTTGTTTCTACCTAGCTCTTACATTTAGATTAACCCATATTTCTTATCTATGCTTTGCCACATGGCTTGCTACCTTTTCTCAGCACAGCATGCCCATCTTGCTTCTCCTGTATCTGCTGGTGACTACTGACTCCACCCTCCTTCTCAGCATCCTCCTAGCCTTGCTTTCCTGCCTAATCTCTTCCTGCCCAGCTATTGGCCAGTCAGCTTGTCTATTAAACCAATCACAGTGACATATATTCACACAGTGTAAAGGAATGTTCCCCAGCATATGTGTGCATGTGTGTGTTCACAGGTGAGTGGACACATATTTGTGCATGCGCACATGCATACACACATGTGTGTAGAAGCCCAATGTTGATGCCAGATGTTTTCCTCAACCTCTCTCCACCTTATATATTGAAACAAGCTATCTCTCTTAAACCTAGAGCATTACAATTTGACTAAGCCAGCCAGCTTGTTCTGGGCTCCCCTGTCTTCAGTTACCAAGAGCTGGGATTACAGGCAGGATGCTACGACATCCACCCTGGATCTATCTGCATTGTTCCTGGGGATCTGAACTCCTGGTCTTCACGTTTCCATAGCAAGCACTTTACCCACTGACTCATTTTCCCAGATCCTGCTTTTTAGTTTTTTTTGTTTTTGTTTCTGAGACAAGTCTCGCTATGCAGTCCAGGCTGGCCTTAAACTCATGAAACCCTCCTTCCAGGTGCCAGGATTACAAACAAGCACATACCTACTTTATACTTAGGGTTGATTTGTGTGTGTGTGTGTGTGTGTGTGTGTGTGTGTGTGTGTGTGTGTGTGTGTGTGAATGTGTGCATCGGGGTGAGGCGTACACATGTGTGTGCTTGCCTGTATATGCAAACACAGAAACCATCATGTGTCTTCCTCTATTGCTCTCCACCATTTTTTTTAAGTGGTAATATAATTACATCATTTCCCCCTTCTCTTACTTCCTCCAATCCCTCCATGCCCTCCCCTTGCTCTCTCAAATTCATAACTTCTTTTTAGTTGTTCTCTATCTCTGTCTGTCTGTCTGTCTGTCTGTCTGTCTCTCTCTCTCTCTCTCTCTCACACACACACACACACACATAAATGCAACCTGCTCAGTCCATATAATGTCACCTGTGTGTACATGATCTCAAGGCTAACTAGTTGGTACTGAGTAACCAACTGGAGGGCTCTTCCTGAAGGAAGACCATTCCTCTCACTCTCAGTATGCCCCAGTCACCCAGAGTTCTTTGTCTAGGGTTGGGGCTCCAAGAGCTTTCCCTTCCATTGGTGTCATCATTACTCAGGTCTTGTTGAGGTGTCCATGTTAATGAGACTTCATGAGTGTAGGTAGTCTCTCTGACATTTCTAGGACACAGTTTCGGCAGATGTCCTGGTCCTCTGGCTCTTCAGTCTTTCTGCCCCCTCTTCCGCCACAAGACTGAGGTGCAGGAGCTGCGTTGTGGACGCGTGCACCAGGACTGGGCTTCCCATGATCTCTTGTTCTCTGAGTTTTAACAGGTTGTGGTTTAAGACAAGGTCTGTCCCTGAACCTGAAACTTGCCATTTTGGCTAGGCTGGCTGGCTGGCAAGTCCCAGGGATCCTCCTCTTGCCGCCACAGACCACCATGGCAGCTTTAACATTCGTGCTGGGGACCTAGACTCAAGTCCTCCTCCTGGTGTAGCAAACATTTTATCCATGGAGTCATCTCTCCAGGCCCTATAGTTAGATTTAAAAACTGAAAATATCAAAAGAAAAGTAGATAATATCACAAATCCTTTGAGATACATATATCTGCCAATGAGATTTTAAAATGTTTAACCTTAGCAAACAAATATAAATAGAAAAAGACTTTTTTTTTTTTATCCTTTACCTTGGCCAATTTTTTTTAAAGTAATAAACTCTAATGCTAACGCAGGGTGGGGACACACAGGCCACATTCTTTGTATCTATGTGTACAGACTCTTCAGAATGATATTCAGCAACTCAATATATATTTTATTTTTTTTTTCCCGAGACAGGGTTTCTCTGTGTAGCTTCGCACCTTTCCTGAAACTCACTCTGTAGTACAGGCTGGCCTCGAATTCACACAGATCCACCTGCCTCTGCTTCCCGAGTGCTGGGATTAAAGGCGTGTGCCACCACCACCCGGCTATATTCAGCAACTCGTATCAGTGACTCAGAAAGAATCATGATCTGGCTGGAGAGATGGCCCAACAGTTAAGAGCAGTGACCGCTCTTCTCGAGGACTTCAGTTCGAAACCCAATACCCACACAGTGAATGCATATAGTGTACAGTCAATATATGCCCGCAAAACACCCAAATGCATAAAATAAAAATAATAATAATAATAAATAAATAAGTAAATAATAAATAATTAGTAAATAATAAATAAGTAAAAAGAATCATAATCTTTGGCAGAAAAATTCCATGCCTAAGAAAGTTTCCAGTACTGCAATCAGAACAAAGAAAAAATGTGCAGAGTTTGTGGCAATGGGGTCCAATCTGATGTCACCTGCCTATATGGAAGCAGCCCTCGCCTCAAGCCCAACGCTGTCAGAGTCGCGCTTTGCTGCCATCTAGTGTTCTCTTGAAGTAATCATGCCTAGCCGAGAGAACCCAGTCAGCGCCAGTTAGAGTCAGTAGTCTCTTCTATTTTTTGTTTTGTTTCTCTGGACAGTCCTGGCTGTCCTGAAACTTGCTCTGTAGACCAGGCTGGCCTCGAACTTGGAGATCTACCTGCCTCTGCCTCCCAAGTGCTGGGATTAAAGACGTGTGCCACCACCGCCCTGGGTTGTGTGGTGCTGGGGATAGAACCCAGGGCTTCGCGTGCACTAGGCAAGCACACTGCCAACTGAGCCCCATGCCCAGACCCCGCATATAAATGTCATTGGAACTCGGGCACTCTGTTTACCTGCTTTCCTGGTTGCTCTTACTCTACAAGTGTGGAGTTAAACAGCCCTAACAGAACATATGGTTTAAAAAGTCTCAAGCATTCTCGTTCTCTCCGCTAATGCTTTATTTTGTTGAGATGGGGTCTGTGATGGACAGTTTTATGTCAACTTGACACAAGCTAAAGCTATCTGAGAGGAGAGAACCTCAATTTAAAAAACGCCTCCATAAGATCAAGCTGTACACAAGCCTCCTGCAGAGTATTTTCTGACTTAGTAATAATGTAGGAGGGCCCAGCTCATTGTGGGTGGTGCCACCCCTGGGCTGGTGGTCCTGGGCTCTATAAGAGAGCAGGCTGAGCAAGCTATGTGGAGCAAGCTAGTAAGCAGCACTCCTCCGTGGCCTCTGCATCAGCTCCTGTCTCCAGATTCCTGCCCTGTTTGAGTTCCTGTCCTGACTTCCTTTGATGATGAACTAAGATGTGGAAGCTTAAGCCAGATCAACCCTTTCCTCCCCAGTTGCTTTTTTGGTCATGGCACTTCATCAGAGCAATAGAAACCCTGACTAAGACTGAGTCTGTGGTGGTCTGAATGTGAATGGTGTCCAGTGGCTCATACGTTTGAATGCTTGGTTTCCAGTTAGTGGGACTGGTTGAGAAAGATTAGGAGGTGTGGTCTTGTTGAAAGGGGTGTGGCACTAGGCCCAGTATCTCTCTCTGCTTGTATGTAGATTAGGATGTAAGCTCCTAGCCACTTGACTGCCTGGCTCCCATGATGCTCTCTGCCATGATCATGGACTAACCCTCTGACACTGTAAGCAAGCCCCCATTTAAGTGCTTTCTTTTGTAAGGGTTGCCTTGGTCATGGTGTCTCTCCACAGCAATAGAACACTAGCTAAAGACAGGGTCTTTCCGTGCAGCACAGGCTGGTCTTAAAGTCTGGATCCTACTGTCCCAGTTTCTCAAGAACAATATGCCACCACCACTGGAATTTTTCCCGCAGTGTTGGGGACTGAACCCAGGCCTTGTGCATATGAGGCAAGTGCTCTACCACAGTGCTAGACCCTCAGCTACCCTAAAATGTTTCCTAACTCATTCTGTTTCAAAGAAATTTCTCTGCCAGAGATGCACAGAAGAGTATAAGGTGATGAGCATGCAGGAAACTAGGAGGGCCTGTCTCTCTGTCCAGGCTCTCCTTAGCTTCTCTGCAGCAGTCCTCCCTCCGAGGAATGAAGAAGGATCTTATTGTCAGACAAGGTAGAGCTGAGTTTCTTTATGCTGTGCTCCAAAGCAGGAAGAGGGGCTATTCCTGGACCTGCCCTGGTTTCTGTGACTCCAGGGGAGAAAGGGACAGAGGCACAGGACACAGGAGGGCAGAAGGACAGAGAAACTTTGCTTTTGAGGCTTTATCTTAATTACTTTTGGGGCTAAGACAGGGTCTCACTCCTTAGCCCAGGTTGGTCTTGAACTCATGGCAATCCTCCTGCCTTAGTGTCCAGGGCACTGGGATTATATGCATGAATCTGGTGCTGGGAGTCCTACATCTTTCAGGCAACAGGAAGTTGACTGAGACACTAATCGAAACTTAAGCAAAAGAGACCTCAAAGCCACCCCCACAGTGACACACTTCCTCCCACAAGGCCTACTCCAACAAAGCCACACCTCCCAATAGTGCCACTCTCTTTGGGAGCCACTTTCTTTCAAACCACCACAGGTGTTTACAGTGATGACTGAAAAATAGGAACATGTGCTGGGTACAGCAGCACACACTGGAAGTCCCAAGCTTTGTAGGAGGCTGGGGCAGGAGGATCTCTTGAGTCCAATTTAAGGCCAACCTGGGCAATGTAGTGAAACCTCATCCCAAAATAAATATATATTAAAAGAAGTCATAGCCAAACAAAATATTAGGAGAATTTCTTTAAAAAAGAAAGAAAAGCAAAAAACAAAAACAAAAAAAAAACAAACAAACAAAAAACCAAAGTGTTGGAGAGATAGTTCTCAGCAGTTAAGTGTGGTGATGTATTGTGTCCCCCAATATATTGTGTCTCCCAATAACATTTACCTGAGGATCAGAGGAAAAAGCCAACCACTATATTAACAAAGAAGTCAGGCAATGGTGGCACATGCCTTTAATCCTATCACTTGGGAGGCAGGGATCTGTCTGGATCTCTGAGTTCAAGGCCACACTGGGAACAGAACCAGGCATAGCGATACCTGCCTTTAATCCCAGCACTAACCACAGAGATCTGGAGGTCTGTACAGACAGACAGGAAGTGACAGAGCTGGGCAGGAAGAGGAAGTGATGTAGTTGGGCTGAGAGAACAAATGGGAGAACAGAAAGGCATGTAGGTGTGGGTAGACTCACTTTGGAAGCTGCAGAGTTGGTGAGGTGATGTTAGCTGTGGCTTTTCCTATTCCTCTGATCACTCTTGGGCTTTAACCCCAATTTCTGGCTCCAAGTTTTTTATTAATAAGACCGTTTAGCAATTCACCTACAGTTAAGAGCACTTGCTGCTTTGCAGGGGACCCAGGTTCAGTTCCCGGCAGCCATATGGCAGTCCATAACTCCAGTTCCAGGGACACTCTTCTGGCCTCTGTGTGCACCAGGTATGCACACAGCACATATACATACGTGTAGGCAAGAAATTCATACATATAAGAAGTAAATCTTTTAAAAAAATTTTAATTTCAAAAAAAAAAATCAGGAATGGCCAGGCAATGGTGGTGCACACTTTTAATCCCAGCACTTGGGAGGCAGAGGCAGGTGAATCTCTGTGAGTTCGAGGCCAGCCTGGTCTACAGAGCACGTCCCAGGATAGGCTTCAAAAGCTACACACAGAATAGCTGTCTCGGAAAACAACAACAACAAACAGAACAAAACAACAACAAAAGAAAGGAAATCAGGAACACTTCACTATTTACACATGCTAGGTAACATTTTTGTTTGGTTGGTTTTTTGGGACCATGTCTCACAGCCCAGTCCAGCCTTAAACTCCCTCTGTAGCTAAGGCTGACCTTGAACTCTGGATCCTCCTGCCTCTACCTCCTGAGAGCTGGGTTACAGGCATGCACAGCACATATGGTAACATATTTTGCAAGAACTGGAAGAGAAGAAGCCACTGGAAAGTTACAGCAAAAGATAGGAAGGAAACCCCAGCATTTCCACAAAGCTAACGTTTCCATGGTCTCAAGAGGAAGGAAGGGCGCAGGCAGAGCTGTGCTGAGACAGCATCTCAACGGAAGCCAGGAGGCTTTTAAAGAAACTTCTACGACTGACCGACCGACCAAGTGCTGTGCTGGAATCAGTTTTGACCTTTCCCATCCCCCACTATCCCGAAGCTCTGTTGGAAGAGCACTCATCTTCTGTCCATGGGGAATTTCAAACACACATGACTTTTGTTTGATTGTCTTTCTGGAACTATCTGTCTGTTTCTGTTTGGTAGTGGTGCTGGGCACTGACCCTACACATACTAGGGCACACTCTGCTCTATCACTGAGCCACCTCCTAAGCTCCTTCCTGCCATTTTTACTTCTGATAACATCTTATTTGTTTTGTGTGCACGTGTGTGTATCTGTGTGGGTGCTTGTACCACAGCACATATGTGGAGGTCAGAGGACAATTTGCAGGAATCAGTTCTTGACTTCCGCTATGTGGGTCTCTGGGGTTGAAACCAGGCTGTCAGCTGTGACAGCAGGAGCCCTTACCAGCTGAGCTGTGCAGCCTGCCCACCTATCACTTTTAATCCTATAATCTCATTTCATCAAAATATCCTGTCACATCTCATACTTGAAACTATGAACCTGGCATGAAGTCTCTTTCTTCAGACTTGAACCTAGCGTGAGAAAAGGGGCGGCTCCTTGCCCCTCTGCCCTACTTTTCACTCCCCCACTGGTCATTCTCCACTGCCTGGGGAGCCCTGACAGGCGCTGCTGAACACCCAGACAGGTCTTCCTCTGCCGGTCGGCTCATGGTCTCTGAGCTCAAAGGTGCTTTCTCTCACCTGAGTTCTTGATCCTAACAGGCCTCTCCTCCCTCACTGCTCATTGCTGTTCTTCACTCGATCCCCGGGCACCAGGCAGCACATGTCTAGACCCTTTCTGCTGAGGTTTCTTTGGCCCTGCTTAGAGCCTGTTGGCTATCAGCCATGTCAGTTATAACCCCACAGCAAAACTCATGAGAAATATTCAAGCACAGCTTAGACTTCAAAGCAGTTAACCCTGGGGTCAGAGAGATGACTCAGTGGCTAAGAGCACTTGTTGCTCTTGCAGGACCCAGGTTCAATTCCCAGTACCCACATGGTAGCTCGCTACCATCAGTAACTCCTATTGCAAGGGATCTGATGCCCTCTTCTGGCCTCCACAGGTACTAGGCACGTATGTGGTACACAGATATACATGCAGGCAAAACATACATACACTTAAAATTAAAAAAAAAAAATAGTATTTTTTTCAAAGTAGTTCTTAATTTCCAAAGCAGGAGTTGCCTCCAGCCTCTAGCCCTGTTCCACTTTGTCCCTAAGGCCTGCCACTGATGTCCCGAGTCTCTCGTCTGCAGACAGCACAAACTCTGAGTTAGCTTCTTAAAATTCCCCTCAACAGAGTGCCACGTTACATCCCAACCTTCTGCCAAAATGGGTGTTGGCACCCAGCACTCTGTGACTTAGTGTTTCATAACAAACTAACCCCTCCCTCAAAAAAATAATCTTAGTGAAATAAACAATAAACATTCAGTCTCTTGCACAGCTCTTCTGGTCAGAAATTGGGGAGTGGCTTATCTGGAAGTTCTCGCTCAGGGTCTCTTTTTAGGCTCTTACCCACTTGCCACAGTGACTGAGGATGGAAGATGGCTTCCACGGTGGTTCACTCAGGTTGTAAATTGGTGCATGGTGATTGTAGGAAGCCTTGGGGCGACCTCTACCTGTGAAAATCTCCACTGGGATGCTTGAATGCTCTCAGAGTATGGTGGCCAGATCCTGGCAGAGTGAGCAATCCTATTCAATACCTATTCCAATCCACACTCACAGTCCCACACTGTCCTCTGCCATGTCTAGTTGGGTCTGCCCACCAGCTCGGAATCAATGCAGAAGAAACTATCTGAGAACACAAGTGCCAGGTAGTGAGGAACATCGGGGGCTGGTGCAAGCTACCTATTACACCCCTTGTACACTTCCGATGAACACTCTTCCCCGTATCAAGATGAACCAAGTATAAGGAAAGACCAGAACAAGCATCTGGATTGATTCAGTAAAAACAAAACAAAAACCTTGGGACAACTTCATTGTTCTTTTTTTGGAGGGATGTTGAACCCAGGTACATGACCTTGCAAAGCACAACACTTTCACTGTGCTATAACCCCAACTCTTCTTTGGGAGACTTCTTTAAAACTGTGTAAGCACCAGGCTAGAGAGATGGTTCAGTGTCGAAGAGCCCTCACCTGCACTGTTCCTCCAGAGGACCTGGGTTCGGTCCCAGCACCCACAGGGCAGCTCACAACAGTTTGTAACTCCAGTCCCAGGGGGGTTGATTCTTCTTCTGGACTCCTTAGACACCAGACAAGCATGTGGTGCACATATAAACATGCAAGTAAAACAATCATACACATAAAATAAATTATTTAAAATTGACTCTCTCCACATTATGTTCCTCAGCTCTAAATGGGTTCAGGGTTCCCCACAAAGGAAGGCAGGGCCTCTTTAAGGATTCCTACTCATTTTTAGACTTCTCTCTACATAATAATCAGTGAACATAGCTTTGGAGATATCTTAGAAGTTCACATTGACATTAGGTGAGCCATTACAAGAATCATCTGTCGTATTTATTTAGAATGATGATTTAAATCAAATATATTTGGGCACAGTAGATAATTGACATGAAAAGCAGTTGTATCAGAATGGTCATCAGAAAAATAGTAACATTTTACACATAATAACTAGAAAATATTTTTCTGTCTGATCACTTAGGTTAGAAATCCTGAGAATGTTACTCTCTGAACAATTAGGTTCTACTTCATAACTGCTCGGAAAGAATCCTTTAAAAAAGCAGGCGATGGTGGTGCACGCCTTTAATCCCAGCACTCAAGAGGCAGAGGCTGGGGGATCTCTGTGAATCTGAGGCCAGCCTGGTCTACAAAGAGAGCTTCAGGATAGCCAGGGCTGTTACACAGAGAAACCCTGTCTCAAAAAACAAAAACAAACAAACAAACACCAAAAAACTTTTAAAAAAATGCTTTGAGGTACAAATCACCTACACATTCAACGTGAGTCCCGCATTTTACAAAGATTCAAACAACCAGATCGAAAGACTACAGGCCCCAGCTCTCCAGCCGTCTCAGTCAGGCTCCAGGACGCACTGTTCCACGATTTCCCGCAGGTTGGGGTTCTCCATGGCAGCTGCCACTCGCTCTTTGTCATTTATCTGCTTGTTGACTGCAAAACACGTGGACAAAAGTTAACAGAGCTGTGTCAACAAAGACCAGACGGCCATTTGTAAGAGCCTGCCAAAACGACGAATTTAACTCCTTGAGAACCTACAGCTAATTATTAAGAACTTTAATTACTCATCATTCAGTTTCTTTTAAGATTTTTTTCTTTTGTGTGCCCACACACACATGTATGAGAATTGCTCACAAGTCCTATGGAGGCCAGAATAGGGTTGCTGCATCTCCTGGGGCTGAAGCTCTAAGTGGGGTGAACTGAACCCCAGTCCTCTGGAAGAGAAACACACGCTCTTAACCACTGAGCCGGCTCTCTAGCCCCTCCTAAACGCCATGTCTAAGGAAGGCCTGGAAAGCAGTCTCAAGAGAAAAACACTCTCTATTGCTCTACCACTCTACAAGCAATGCTATTCTAATTTCTTTCTTTCTCGGCATCACCAACACACATATTTCTATATTCAGAGTGAAATTCTAAACTGCCACTTTCCCCTACTTACGCCTGCCTTTTAAACTACAGTGCTTCTTACATGGCAAAAATTCTAAGTGTTTTGGCCAGGCATGGTGGTGCCTACCTTTACACCCAGGACTCAGGGGGAAGAGGCAGGAGGATCTCTGTGAGTTTGAAGCCAGCTTGGTCTATGAAATGAGAACAAGTCTCACAAATAAATAAAATGGACTGGGGATACAGCTCAATGGTACAGCACTTGCCTCGCATATATGAGGCCCTGGGTTCAATCCCCAGCATGACAAAGAGTAAATAATTAAAATAAATAAAGTGAGGACTGAAAAGATGGCTTAGAGATTAAGAGTACTGGATGCTTTTCCAGAGGACCTGGCTTTGATTCCCAGAACCCATATGGCAGCTAATAACGTAACTTCACTTCCAGGGAGTCTAATGGCCCTTCTGGCCTCTGCAAGCACTGGGCATGCAAACAGGTGCACAGACATGCATGCAGGCAAAACATCCACACACATAAAATAAAAATAAATAAGCAAAGTGAGAGGTAAAGCTCCTAGTTTCTGGGGTTTGGTGCATTTATCCCCAGGGAATGTAAAGCGAGGACATGATTTTCCCCGTTGTTCAGACAGACTTCTAGGACAGGCTGGCGGGCTTCCTCTGAAGCAGTGAGTATTCTCTGCACCTCTCTCCTAGTATACATTTTGATGCGTCTCTCTCTCCTCCCAGCCCTGTGTGTACCTTTTGGGCTCATGATTTTCCATCTCACTCTTTCCCATCACCACCCTGTTCTTCCCTCCTCTGCTCTTCTTTACACTATCAGTCTATCTAGTGACGAAAGCTAAATGAACATTTTTATCATTTATTTGAGACAGAGTCTTTCTATGTAGTCCTGACTATGTAAACCACGCTGGCTTCAAACTCAGATTGGCCTGCCTCTACCTCCGACTGCTGGGACTGGAGGCGCGCCACCACCACACCTGACAGAAAATAAGCATTTCCAATGCTCTTCTCTTTACTTGGTCTCGTCATCTGTATAATATTCTGTTTCCCATGTACCACGTCACTAATTAGGAAACATGTCTTTTGCTGTTTTCAAATCCCACCTCTACAGTTTTCAAATGACTATTGGCTGACTTCTCTCTGCAGACTAGGGGTCCTCAATAGACAGTCACCCCCCACTTCCATCCTAGCACATTAACTCTAACAGACAGCCTCAGCCCTGAGATTCCCTAATGCTTGATTTGTGAGATCCCCAGTTTCAACTTTCCCACAGCTAAGGGACTGTCAGAGCAGAACCAAACCTTTGAAGTTCACGATCCCTAGAACTGGATGTTTACAGATCCATTTGTAGCCTACAGCCTGAACCAGTTACTATTCATGGGCCCCAGTTTACCAGAGACACAGTGGAAAATGACCTGTGATGGAAAAGCACAACTCGTGGTGTCCCCTCTATTTGCAGGCACCCCAACAGAGCAGTGGTTGACAGATAACCTAGTACCCAGACAAAAGTTCTAGCTGCAGCCGTTTGCAATAACGTTTGCCATCACTTACTGTCTTCTTCTGTCGAGTGAGTTCCTTCAGAAATGTAGATTTCCAACTGGAAAGAAATGAGACAGAAGCAAAACATCTGAACATCCTAAGAGCTCAGGGAGGGGTGTGTAGGGATCAGGGAAGAAAGCCCAAACCCTCTTTCTTTTTTTTTTTTTTTTTTTTTCCGAGACAGGGTTTCTCTGTGTAGCTTTGCTCACTTGGTAGCCCAGGCTGGCCTCGAACTCACAGAGATCCTCCTGGCTCTGCCTCCCGAGTGCTGGGATTAAAGGCGTGCGCCACCACTACCCGGCCCAAACCCTCTTTCTAGTATCAGAGACCTCAACAGGATGGAATGGACAGTAGTATTTCCACCAACTGACCTGCAGGGGGCGTGAGCATGGATTTCTGTATGAATACACACAGTTTTGTACAGAGATCTCACAGGATCTTTGCCCTACCCTCTTATCCTTCCAAATCCGTATCTAATTTGCCCTCTGTCCCACCTCCCAGGGGCGACACATCAACAACCAGTGTTGTTTCTTCCTTCCTCCTTTCCACACTCACTCTCTCACATCTTTTTCTCTTACGCATATTTTATATGCACACACACAGTTACTGTTTTACAAAAGTGAGACAAATATGTAGTTTTTTTGCATCCTCCTTTTCCTCTATTATCTTGCAAAATTTATTCCCAAGTGTAATACCAGTAAAGCCATCTCATTTAGACTTGCTAGGCCCACAAATTAGTCAACTTCTAAGCACAAGAGCTTTTGATACAACCACAAAACTGCTGCAAATCCTGTGGCTCAGGCAAGCCTGTGCAGAGTGCCCAGAGGCGCAGAATCACCACGAAGATCAGCGTTGTTTGATGGAAAACACTCAGAACCCATTATAGTTAAAAGGGACCTCAGAGACCATCTAGTTCAGTCTCTTTTAAAAACACAAAATATGGGCTGGTGAGATGCTCAGTATGTAGAAGTGCTTGCCAGACACACCCAATAACTTGAATTCAATACCTAGAAGTCACAAAGGAGGGAAAGCAACTCCTGAAAGTTATGCTCTGACCTCCACACATGTGCCACAGAACACATGCATCCTCACTCACACATACACACGATTAGAAAGACCACCATGCAGATGCCCCCAGTGGCATAATGCTTATTGAACCCATGAGTATCACTCTCCACTCCTTCACTCTGGTTAAAAATTACACATGACTCAGTATTCTGAAATAGCCATAGGCTGGGCATGGTAACAGATGCTTTTAATCCCAGCACTTGAGAGACAGCAGCAGGTGGATCTCTGTGAGTTTGAGGCCAGCCTGGTCTGTATAATGAGCTCCAGGATAGCCAGAGCTACATAGTGAGACCCTGTCTCAAAAAGAGGCTGACATACAGAGATGAAGAGTCAAGTATTTACCCCCCTATTCCTTTGTGAATTATTAATATACCTCAGTGTAACAAACAGTTAATGAGGCAACGGTCATCAATAACGGGACAAACTAAAACCAGAGCCTCTTGATGTCATGTAGTGAGACCATGTTTATTCTGTTTCCCTGCCAAAAATGAGTACCAGTCTAATCATAAAACATCGCCAGGGGCTGGAGAGATGGCTCAGAGGTTAAGAGCACTGGCTGCTCTTCCAGAGGTCCTGAGTTCAATTCCCAGCAACCATATGATGGCTCACAACCATCTACAATGAGATCTGGCTCCCTCTTCTGGCATGCAGGCATACATGCGGGCAGAACACTGTATACATAATAAATAAGTAAATCTCTAAAAAAAAAAAAATCTGAAAACCCAATGTGAGAGACAATCTATGAAATGTCTACTCTACACTCTTCACAAGTGTCCAGATCACTGGGGGTGCTGATGGTGCTCATGATCTCAGCACTTGGGAAGCGGCCAAAATGGACTCTAATGAGAACATGTGATGGCAGGGAAGGGTAGTAATGGGAGAGAGCGTTACCATGAAGGATATTACTGGACAATTGGGGAAACAATTATATATCGTTTTAAGATTCATTTACTTTAGTTTATGTGTATGAATGTTTTACCTGCATTTATGTGTGTGTATACCATGTCCATGGGAGTCAGAAGAATAGCAGTAACAGATGGTTGTGAGCCACCATGTGGGTGCTGGGAATTGAACTCAGGTCCTCTGCAAGAGCAGTCAGTGCTTATAACCACTGAACCACCTCCTCAGCCCCAAAATGATATTTTTTCCCCGTTTTTTTAAAATTTACTTTTGTTTTATGTGTGTTGGTGTTCTGCCATGGGTGTCTGGTCCCCTGGCACTGGAGTTGTGAGTTGTCATGTGGGGACTGGGAATTGAACCAAGGTCTTCTGGAAAAGCAGTTAATACTCTTAACCACTGAGCCATCTCTCCAGCCCCCGAAAACAATGTTTTTAACTTCACAAGAAGTGGGAACAACTCAAATGTCTAACAACTGATAAGAAAGTAAAATTAAACAAGCATCTCTATACAATGGAATATTATATAATACAAAAGAGTGAATACCTATGCATGGTGAAGCATAGACACTGAAAACATACTGAGTCAAAGAATCCACATAGCATACTTCATTAAAATGAAATGTCCAAAGGCAAATCATGGAGATAGAAGATAGATGGTTGTCCCAGTACAGAGAAGGGCATGGTGTAAGAGCTGAGTGACTGCTAGTAAGTATATGCTGACAGACAGCCTTCCTTCCTTCCTTCCTTCCTTCCTGCCCGCCTGTCTTCCTTTCCATTTTTGATACAGGATCTGGCTATGTAGTCCAGGCTAGCTCCTATCTCAGCCTCCCAAGTGGTGACACCACACTTATACACAACCACACTTGACTGGGTAAAGGACTTCTTTTGAAGACAATGCAAATGTCCTCAAAGTGACTCAGAGACAGCTGCAGAGCTCTGTAGGAGTTATGAGAAACCACTACTGTCCACTTCAGGGGGCCTGTACGACGTGTGAATTATATCTTAACAAGTGTCGTAAAGACAATATGGAGTGGGCACACGGTTCAGTGGCAGGGCACTGGCCTGGCTAAGACAGTAATGAGCTCTCTTACCTTGTGTTTGAACGGCAGACACCGCTGGAGCTTCACTCTCAGGCACAGTCCTGTGACGGGAAAAAATCCATTATCTCTTTACCTCTCTCCGTCGCTCTTTTCCCTCTTTTTGTTTTTTTGAAACAGGGTTTCTCCGTGTAACAGCCCTGGCTGTCCTAGAACTCACTCTATAGACCAGGCTGGCCTTGAACTCAAAGATCTGCTTGCCTCTGCCTCCTGAGTGCTGGGATTAAAGACGTGTGCTATCACCACCTGGTCTTTTATCTCTTCTAATTGGTTTTAGAAAAAGCACAAAGCTCAGACTGTGTCCACATACTATACAACAGCCCAGACTGTCCACATACTGTATGACAGCTTACACACACACACACACACACACACACACACACACACACACACACACACCCTTACCAATAAGAGTTGCCAAAGAGCAATGAGGTACTGTTGGTGTGAACTTGATAATAACCAAATAGTCTTCTTCATTTATTTCCTGAACCTCCACACAACTCTCCGTTACCACTTCCAGTTCTTCTAAAGTATTGGGCTTTTCTGGGTCCCGGATAGTTCGAATCAAATCTACAGGAATCAGAGATGAGGCATTAAATGAAAATATGAGTATCCTAAGTGAGGACGATTCTTCCCATCTCAGCTGAAGCACTGACTACTTTTTAAAGATTTACTTTGAGTTTATGTTGTCTGCCTCTCTATATGTATGTGCACCATGTGCACGGAGTGCCCACAGCAGCCAGAAGAGGGCCTCAGACCCCACTGAACGGGCGTTACATACAGCTGGAAGCTGTCATGTGGTTGTTGGGAACTGAATCCAGGTTCTCTCAAGAGCAGCCAGTGTTCTTAACTGTTGAGCCATCTCTCCGGCTCCCACCACCCCACCCTAACTTTCCTTTAAACAAACATTTCAGCAACTCCCAATTTTCTGACAGAAATTTCCACTACTTTTGAGAAAACTATTTTCTTGGATCATTATTAGCCCACATCCAGTTTCTTAATTCATATCCTTAGGGAATACGAATGGGGAAAACATCAAGGGAGCACCAGAGGAATTTCGGCTAAAGAGAAGGTGGGATTAAGCCTTTCAATATTTCACTCTTAAACTGAAGGACAGAGCCTCCAGATATTTCCTTAGCTTGGAAACCCAGTGTAAGGAAAAAGTAGAAAGGAAGGGTGGGGCTCAACCATCAGGGTCTTTCACAACTAGCCACAGGCAACAGAGATTCCTCAAGAGACTTAGAACAAGGAAAAGGACAATGCTGTGAGCTGTCAGATACAAGGCCCAGAACCAAAGAGCAGCGCTAAGAAGAACAGCCACAGAGAAGCTAGACCTAAAGTCAGCACACAACAGAGACAGAGATGGGACACGCAATGAAGTCATTTCAGAGGAACTCGGGACATCTGGGAGACAAGCATAGAGAGAAAAGGAAGATGACTCAGATTTTAAGTTAATAGTATTAAGAGAATAGTATTAAGATTTAAAAAAACGGGTCACGGGGGCTAGCTGGAGAAAATATAGCACTTGCAGCCAAGCCCGAAGACCTGAGTTTGATCTCTCAGCCCCACACAGTAGGAAGACGGACAGCAAATAGTTCAATTTCATATGTAGTGATGTTGAAGGTGCTTCAGCACAAGCCAACGAAACGTTCCAGCAAATTCTCTTTTTTAAAACCTTTATTTATTTATTATTATGTATACAGTGTTCTGATCTTGCAGGCCAGAAGAGGGCACCAGATCTCATTACAGGTGGTTGTGAGCCACCATGTGGGTGCTGGGAACTGAACCCAGGTCTTCTGGAAGAGAGGTCAGTGCTCTTAACTACTGAGCCATCTCTGCAGCCAGCCCCAGCAAACTCTGTAGTGTAGTGTACACCAAGGCTAGAGTGGTAGTTGAATGGGGGTGGGGTGGGGTGGGGTGGGGTTGGGAGGTGGCACAAGCCTTTAATCCCAGCACTTGGGAGGCAGAGGCAGGAGAATCTCTGTGAGTTCAAGGCCAGCATGGTCTACAGAGCAAGATCCAGGACAGGCACCAAAACTACACAGAGAAACCCTGTCTGGAAAAAGAAAAGAACGAGAAGCACTTTGGCTGAATATTTCAGTTACCAGGAATGTTTTGAAAAAACAAAACAAAAAACTGTTGTCTGGGCCCTACCCCTAGGCATTCTGATTGAACTGGTTTAAAGCATGAACTGAACAGCTGGAGCTTTTAAAACTTCTCAGATTATTTTCTTAAAATTTTGTGTTGGTTTTATGCACATGAATGTTTTGCCTACATGAGTATGTGTACAGCACAGGGCACAGGCCTGGCGCCCGCAGACGTCTGAAGAAGGCTCAGATCCCCTGGAAGTTAGGATAGTTGTGAGCCACCAAGTGGGTGCTGGGAATCGAACCCTGGTCTTCTGCAAAAGCAACAAGTACTCTTAACTCTTAACATCTCTCCAGCCCTCTCAGGTCATTCTTATATGCAACCTAGTTTGAGACACCTTGGTGTAAAGGGAGGGAAACCCACAGGTAGAGCCCTGAAAGCTGGCTGCGGCACATGCCTGTAACCCTGGCACTGCTGAGGCTGAAGCACGAGGAGCTTGAATTTTAGGACCTCCCAGGTTGCACAATGAGACCCTGTCTCGGAAAGAAAAGGAGCCAAACGGAAAAGTAAAGAGGAACAGAGAAGGGAAGAGAGAAATATTTAATGTCAAATGTTACAGGAAAAGCTAAGGTGGAAGACTTTGAATTCAAGGCCATCCTGGGCTACACTGTGAGACTTTCACAAAGAAAAGGGGTCAGAATGAAAGGAAAAGCAAAAAGAATGAGAAGGGAAGACAGAGGTGGTCAACTTTAAACACTCCGGGAAAACTCAGGCTAAGTGGTCTTGGATTTGTTAATCCACGAGCCACTAGTAAGAAAGCAGTTTGGCAGAAGATGGAGTGCAAGAGGAAGCCAACAGAACTGAAAACGCATCCCTAAAGCAGAAGCTTTAAAAGCAGAGGCTTTTAGCTCAGAGGGAAGGCTGAAAAAAAAGGAGATCGAAACTATGAAGGGAGGCTGGCAAAGGAAAGTGGAAGGGAAGGGACTGAAGAAGAGGAGGAGGCTAGACCCTGTGTTGGCAG
>CABHPQ010167660.1:33883-47277 GCA_902168405.1 Peromyscus aztecus | reverse complement strand
AATGTCGTACGATGGGTGGTTTTGTGAATGTGAGGCAGCAGTCATGGTCGATCATTCATCATGGCACTGAATAACCAGGTGTGGAGAAATCTTGGCAGGAAAGTGGAGTCAGAATGATGCAAGTGTCTCTGCCAAGAGCACCCATCATGCAGCTCTGTGAAACGATGACTCTTCCACACTAGGGCCCACAGAGGTTCACCTCCGACAGGCAAGCCCAAAGCAGCGTCCCCTTTAAGCCAGGTACCATGCTAAGCATATGTCATGGATTACGTCACAGAATCCACCCTCAGACCCTGAAGTGTGACTCCATCCATCTGCTTGCTCGATGAAGGAATTGATAACTAAGAAGAGGAGTCGGTAGGATTCCATCCCATCACCTGAGCTTTAGTTTCCTCTTTAAGATACAAATTCTCATTCCTATTTTCAAGGTAGTTTACCAAAGCCAGCGTAAAAATAAGGGCGTTGCAGGGCGTGGTGGGGGCGTGCCTTTAATCCCAGCACTCAGGAGGGAGAAAGAGTTCAAGGCCATTCGGAGCTACATAGAAGTTCTGGGCCAAATTGTCATCTTAATTTTTCTCTACCCATAGGTTCGTGCAGCTCTGGTCCTTCGTCAGGGAATATCAAAGCTTCCTTTGCCATGGACTATGATAGTTAGTACAGAGTCACCACTAGTCAAAGTGCAGAGAATAAGATTATGGTATGCTGGGCCCTAAACGGGCCATGTGTATCACCCCTAACCCCAAGACTCAGGGAATATGGTACAAGAGGACTGGAAAGAATGTAAGAGCCAGAGGTCAGGGGAGAGGCTGCAAAATAGTGTCTTCTGGACCTAACATGGTTGGTGATCTCATGAATTCACTGCAACTGTGGTTGTCTGCCTGCCCAAGACCTACAAAAGATGGCATCCATCAACATTTCATCATGGAAAGGGGAAGGGCTCTTGGGGTCCCAGTCCTTCCTTGAGGGACCATTGGCAGTTAATGGTGACTAGGGAAAGGGGTGTCACTTTTCCTCAGTGGTATAGCCACTTAGAAGTTGTCCATGCGCCAGCAAATAACCCCTGACCCATCTCCCACCGCAACCCTAGTAAAACTCACCCATCACACACAAAGGCACAAAAGCGGGGTTGGGGGGGATGGGCAGGCAGGGCACTTGTTGAGAAGAAATGTTTCCATAGGAGAAGGAGGAGGTAGGACAAGTCATTGGGGGTGGAAAGGACTAAAATTCACTATATACTTGTATGACAACATGAAAGAGTGCTTTTCCCCTTTCTTTTGTTTGGTTTCTTTTTGTTGTTGTTTTAAGAGACGGGGTTTCTTTGGTATCCTTGGCTGTCCTAGAACTAGCTCTGTAGACCAGCCTGACCTCGAACTCACAAAGATCTGCCTGCTTCTGCCTCCAGAGTGCTGGGATTGAAGGCATGTACCAGTACGGCCCAGCTAAAGTGTACTTTTTAAAAAGATATGTTAGCAACGTATTTCTTTAACAAAGTTCAGTAGAGTCCCTCCAAAATTAATGTCAGTCTGGAACTCAGAGTGTGGTGGTTTGAATAGAAATGGCCCCCATAAACTCATGTGTTTGAATGCTTGGTCACCAGGGAGTGGCACTATTAGGAGATGTGGCTTTATTGGAGGAAGTGTGTCACTGGAGGTAGGCTTTGAGGTTTCAAATGCTCAAGCCAGGCCAATGTCTGTCTCTTCCTGCTGCCAGTCAATCAGGATGCAGAACTCAGCTCCTTCTCCAGCATCACGTCTGCCTGTGTACCACCATGCTTCCTGCCATGATGATAATGGTCTAAACCTCTGAACCTGGGAACCAGCCTCAGTTAAATGTTTTCCTTATAAGAGTTCCCATGGTCATGGTGTCTCTTCACAGCAATAGAACCCTAACTAGGACACAGAGTGTGACCCTATTTGGAAATGGAGTCATTGCTTGTGTTGGTGGTATTGGGGATTGAACCTAGGGCCTTGTGGTTGTTAGGCAGTTGACCTACCTCTTAGCTATATCCCCATGGGGTCTTTGCAAGTATAATTAACATTAAGGCCATACTGTAGTAGGGTGACTCCTAAATCCAATATGATATCTGTCCTGTAGGGAAGAGAGGGTAGTCAGATGTACAGGCGTATGCCTTTAATCCATCACTTAGGAGACAGAGGCAGGAAGATCTCTGTGAGTTTGAAGCCAGTCTGGTGTACATAATGAGTTCCAGGACAACTAGGGCTACATAGTGCTGTGGAAAATTCTGCAGCCTTGATGAAACAGTTGGAGGGAAAGGAGGAAGAAGAGGAGGAAGAGGAAGAGGAGGAAGAAGAGGAGGAGGAGGAGGAAGAGGAGGAGGAGGAAGAGGAGGAGGAGGAGGAAGAGGAGGAGGAGGAGGAGGAGGAGGAGGAGGCAGCACTCAATGATAAACAGAGGGAACACCAGCAACAGAGGTAGAAGTCAAAGATGGGTGTATTGGCTCACACTGTAATCCGGGCACCTGGGAGACAGAAGCAGGAGGATCAGGAGTTCAAAACCAGCTTCTGCTGCACAGTGAGTTAAAGGCCGGACTGGGCTCCATTAGTGTATATCTCTGAACAAAGCACCAGATGAGATTCAAACCAAGACAGGAGCGCCAAAGATGCCTGGAGAGAAGTGGGGCAGCTCCGTAGTTTAAGACCCAACCCCCATCCCCGCCAAAATCAGGTCTACTAACCTTGACTTTTGGACTTTTGGTCTCTTGAACTACAACAAAAGGTAATTTCTGTTGTTTTAAGCCACCGGCTTTGTGATCCTTGTTATATCAATCCTAGAAACCTATAAAATCCAATGTACACATATCTCCTATCTATCTGTGGAGTCTCTGTATAATCTGTTTGTAATTGTCTTTATTTTCTAGATAGGCTCTCATTGTGTAGCCCAGGCTAGTCTTGAGTTTGCCCTTGTCCTGCCTCTGTCTTTGAATGCTGGGATCACAGATCTACTCCACTGCGGTAACCTAGCTTCTGTTTAACTTAATGAAATAGACTTATTTTATGGTGTTATGTGGTGCGTGCCAGACCATGATCTTATAATAGTTTTTAATCTCCATTTTACACAGGAAATAACAAACTCAGAAAATTTAGTGACTTGCCCTGAATTGAGTAAGCAAATGCAAAGTCAGCATGAGGTCTTGGTCCCTCCTGCCTTCTGACTCCATGACCCTTTGGTTTTTATTTTCTTTTCCTTCTTTTTACATTTTATTTCCTTGTTTACATATGCACTTGAAGGACAGCTTGGGTGAGCTGGTTCTCCCCTTCCACTTTGTGGGTTCTGGGGTTGAATGTAGGTCATCAGGCTTGGTAGTAAATGCCCTTATGTCTGAGCTGTCTAACTGTCCCACCCTCTGATGTGTGTGTGTGTGTGTGTGTGTGTGTGTGTGTGTACGTGTGTGTATGTACATGTCTGTGCTGATGTGCTTAGTCATGCATGTACCTGTGGTGGTCAGAGGTCACGGTCAGGTGTTTTTAGTCCTTATTTCATTATTATTATTATTATTGTGTGTATGGTACATGATGTATGTGGGCACACGCGCTTTTGTGGAGATCAGAGAACATCTGTGAAACTGGTTCTCAGGTTGCTAGGCCTGAGCAGCGAGCTCCTTTACCCGGTGACCAGGCCTCCGACTGACCTTAGTTCTCTACTGACATTCTGGGGTCTCCAATTGGCACTGACGAGGAGGCTAACACCCTTTGAAAACTTTGGAACCGAAATTGGCATTCTCCCTACTAGGAGGAAATGGCGAATTAGACATGTTGTAGATCGCAAATGGGTAAAATTAGAATACTGAGTGTGGTAAAAACATTTACTCAGTACAATACTGGCTCAAAAATTTTCCCAGGATCTTCTTGGGTACATGTGCTGGTTGAAAAAACATTACTGAACATAAATGCAGCATCAAGTTAATATCTGAGCCAAAACATATATTTTCTCAAGAATCCATAATGCCAAAAAAGGGACACACTTTTGAGAGGATGACTATCTTCCTAACCCTCATATATCTGGCAAACCTGACCAAAAATAATGTGGTCCATGGGTATACTAGACTCCCAACTTTGTCCCCCACAAAAATAATAGAGTAATACCATATGTGAAACATTCAGGGGTGATTCATATCCAGCCGGCTGAGCTGGCGTGGTTACCACGGTCTTTTGTTATTATGATACAGTAGGAGCGAGATTAGTGATCTGTGCAGAATACTCCAGTGAGGAACAAATTAGATTAAAAATTGTTCTTTGGGGCCTAGGGAGGTGGCTCGCTTGTTAAAGTGCTTGTTGGGCAAGCACGGGGATCTGAGTTCGGGTCCCCAGCACGCCTGTAAGAGACTGGCCGTAGCAACACGCGATGCTCTGGTTGGGGAAGTGGAGACGGAAGGTTCCCTGGGACTTCCTCGTCAGTTTGCTCGAATTAGAGAATTTCGGGCCCTGTCTCCAAAAAAATAAGGCGGTGAGTGGTTGAGGGAGGGCATCCTCCGGCCTCTACACATGCACATACACACATGCTGTGTACATACACACGCAGCACACACAGGATGTGTCCATTTGCTGACTAGAAGAGAATCCACTGTACAGACATGCTGGGGTCCACCCTCATCCCTTCCACTTGTAACTGTACTCATGAGCTAGCTTATTTTATCAACAACAGTCTCAGGAATTTTCGTCATAAACCCCAGTCACTCCTAGGCAATAATTATCATTAACTGGATATATTACACATGATATAAAACTTCTAACAAACTGCTGGAATTCTTCCATGGCTTTGAGATACGGGGGCTTTTCCCTCGCCGTTGAACTATAGAGCCTGAAAGTCTGAGCGTTTAGTGGTAAGCAGATAACAGAAACGCTGTGTGACTCCTAGCTTGGAGGTTTAGTTCATAACCAAAATTGCAAGTGGTTAGGTGTGACATAAGCCACGTGACCTTATGGCTTAAGCAGCTCTGATTTTCCTGTCCTGGCTTCTGTCACCCAGGCATTTGGCTTTGAAAGAAAAGATTTTTTTCCTACACCATCTTCATGTAAGAAGTGAGGCAGGGCAGGGGATGGCCTGAGGTTAACAGTGCCTGCTGCCCTTCCAGTGGGTCCGAGTTTGATCCCCAGCATCCATGTCAGGAGGCTCACAACTACTCGTAACTCCAGCTCCAGGGCATCTGATGCCTTCTTCTAGCCTCAGGGGGCACCTACACCATGGCAAACATACATACATACATGCATACATACATACATACAAACAACTAAAACATTTTTCAAAATGGATGTAAGGGATGACATTCTATTCTTTTTTTTTTTTTTTTTTTTTTTTTTTTTTTTTTGTGTTTCTTTTGGTTTTTCGAGACAGGGTTTCTCTGTGTAGCTTTGCACCTTTCCTGGAACTCACTTGGTAGCCCAGGCTGGCCTCAAACTCACAGAGATTCACCTGGCTCTGCCTCCCGAGTGCTGGGATTAAAGGCGTGCGCCACCACCGCCCGACGACATTCTAACTAAAAATCTGTACAAGTTAAAAATTAATTTAAAAATTTAGAGTGAGGCACTTAGACTTGAAGTTGACATCACAAAGCTCTATGATTCTCTCTTCCCCTTTTTGAGATGGGAGTCTCATGAGATAGGGTCTCACTGTTTAGCCTTGGCTAGCCTGGAACTCAATATATAGGTGATGCTGGTCTAGAACTCACAGAGATCTGCCTGCCTCTGCTTCCCAAGGGATGCGATTAAAGGCGTGAACCACCATACCTTGATATTCTAACTTCTGTATCTACTTTGTCTTTGAGGGGCTAGAGACATGGCTCAGTGGTTAAGAGTTGATGGTTCTTCCAGAGGACCCGAGTTCAGTATCCCAGCATCCACATCAGGTGACTCACAACCATCACCTCCAGGGGGATTTGATGCTTCTGGCTTCTGAGGGCTCTGCACTCACAAACATAGACCCACACACAAACACACGCATATGTGTAACTTAAAGTAAATCGGTTTTTGCCCTTAATATAAATCTTGAAAAAATAAAATTAGGTGGCAGCATTTTGCTGCCATTATTTGTGTGTGTTTTACAATTTTATTTTTGTTTTTGTGTTTGTGCATGTGTTGTGGATGTGGTTGAGACAGGTAGATCTCTGTGAGTTCAAGGGCAGCCAGGGTTACAGAGTGAAACCCTGTCTAAAGAAAGAACGGAAGGGAGGGAGGGAGGAAAAGAAAGGAAGAAAAGAAGGAAAAGAAACTGGTGTTAGGTGAGGCTTTTCTTGTATGTAACTTAAACATCCAGTTACTTTATAAACCAAAACCGAGTATAACGTCTTCCGACGGGTGCACTGACTTACCAAGGGGTCATTCAGATCCACAGTTGCAGGCGTGTGTTCTGGCTTTTCTGCCTATGCTCGCTGAAAGCCGAACAACACCTGGGAATTCAGTTCTTTGTAAAATCCCCTAAGGCAGTCCATATGGATTCAATTATTTAACTTGCGCAGAGTAGTATTGATAGTTAACGACTTCTAGGTTTGGTCGGCCTGCCGGGTCTCTGCACGCAAGCTGAAGGATGGCTCCTCTCACTGACCATCTGCCGTTTTAGGAAGAAGCTGACCAGTAGAGAGGAGACAAAGACTGAGAGACAGACTGCGGTCTCCTGTCTGCAGTGATACGTTCCTTTGAAAAGGCAGAGTAAAGGGAGTAATGCAGAAGAGGAGCGCGGGCTGATGATGGGGGGGGGGTAGACAAAGGGAAGGTGTAAAGGAAGCTTGGGTGAAGGAATTTCAAGGGGCTCTTTGTTTGCTTTGGGGAAGGTCTACTTTGCAAATGTAATTCCCACACAACAGGATGGTGCCTGGTCAACAGGAAAGCAGAGGCCAAGCAAAGGCCTCTGAGGAGGCCTAGAGTGAGAGATGATCCCCTGGAAACAACTAGGATGTCGGAATACTCATTCTCACACCTCCGCACCACAGGCAGAGGCGGGTTAACAGGTCACTGTTTCCTCTGAAGAGGGCGGGAGGCATTGGGGAATCCTCTTTCCTAAGAAGGAAACAGATCAACCACTCTCTTCAGAGATTTCTCTTTGATTCAAGAGAGTTCCTCTTCCTTCCTTCCTTCCTTCCTTCCTTCCTTCCTTCCTTCCTTCCTTCCTTCCTTCCTTCCTTCCTTCCTTCCTTCCTTCCTCCCTTCCGGTTTTGGATTTTTGAGACAGGGTTTCTCCCTGCAGTCCTAGCTGTCCTGGAACTTGCTCTGTAGATCAGGCTGGCCTCGAACTTAAGAGATCTGCCAGCCTCTGCTTCAAAATGCTGGGATTAAAAAGACCTGCTTCACCGTGCCTGGCTAAGAGATTCCTAAGGAATCTCTGCTCTGTTTCTATGATTGGTTTTCAGTATCATTCCTTTTTATTTTGGTTTTTTGAGACAGGGTTTCTCTGTGTAGTATATATATACACACTGTAGTACATACATATTCTCCCTGTATATATATATATATATATATATATATATATATTACACTGTAATATATATATTCTTTCTGTATAGATATAGAATGTTTGGAGAAGAGAATCTCAAGATAGAAACACTAGGGAGGTGGTAACTGTCTCTTCACTTCCCATGCAGACCGTAGTTTTTTAGCCTTTTCATTTTTTATTTTTGGAGCTTGTATTTCTTTGCTTTTGGTGAACTTTCAGTGGCAGCTACTTGTAGAAACTTCTTAGTATAGCTCTATTTCCAGAAGAAGCCCTAAGGGAGACGAGAATGGGCGGGGGTCTGTTTGTCTTAACAATAAACCAGGTGAGAAGGCTGGGCACTGTGTTAAGTATTAGTTCCAGACATTCTGGAGGCCGATGCGGAAGGGATTGCAATCAGGAGTTTATCCAGAGTCTGCTGGCAACATGGTGAGCTCTCTCTGTGTCTTTGTGTCTTTGTATCTGTCTGTCTGTCTGTCTGTCTGTCTGTCTCTCTCTCTCTCTCTCACACACACACACACACACACACACACACACACACACACACACACACTCATGAACTTGCCAGTGAGTGCCTCTCTGGTCTCATGCAACCCAGATTGACCCTGACCTCTTGAAAACTCCCTGATCTTCCTGCCCCACCCCCTCCACCCCCCACCCCCCACCCCTGCCACCTCTCCATGCCAATTGCTGGAATTATAGGGAGGAATCACCACCATGTCTGCCTGTGATTCTTTTCCTCCTCCTCCTCCTCCCCCCTCCCCCTCCCCCTCCCCCTCCCCCTCCTCCTCCTCCTCCTCCTCCTCCTCCTCCTCCTCCTCCTCCTTCTTCTTCTTCTTCTTCTTTCTCTCTCTCTCTCTCTCTCTCTCTCTCTCTCTCTCTCTCTCTCTCGTTTTTGGTTTTGTTTTGTTTTGTTGAGACAGTATCTTTCTATGTCCTCCTGGCTGCCCTGGAACTTGCTGTGTGGACCAGGCTGGCCTCGACCTCACAGAAATCTGCCTGCCTCTGCCACCACCCCTGACCTACT
The DNA here is from genome assembly GCA_902168405.1 of Peromyscus aztecus. Lineage (NCBI taxonomy): Eukaryota > Metazoa > Chordata > Mammalia > Rodentia > Cricetidae > Peromyscus > Peromyscus aztecus. The sequence goes on along the minus strand of CABHPQ010167660.1, from coordinate 38,810 downwards.
GAAGATTCTGTCTCTCAAAAGAAAACAGGGGTGGGGGGAGAAGTCGAGGGAGCTGTATACCTTCTGAGGTACGCTCTGAACCCAAAGCATGCTAGGTGTTCTACCACATGAGCGACAGCCCCGCCTCTCTGAGGTGCATCTTTACGTGGCTGGCATTGCACAAGGACTTGATTTTGCAGTGGACTGAGGCCTGCAACATCCGGACGTTACCCAACAGATTGTCTTTGTCCTACAGCTGTTTAGTTTGTGTGCGTTTTTTATAGAGAATTAAACGGCACAATGGAGCTACACGGATTATGAGACTAGGATAAACAAGGCAGCTGAGTAAATGCGTCCACATTTAGCAGAAGTAGGAGTTTTTTTACAGATATTTGAAATTCAGACATTAAAAAACCCTTTCCAGGGGCTGGAGAGATGGCTCAGCACTTAAGAGCACTTGTTGCTCTCAGAGACAACCTGAATGGGATTCCTAGCACCAACCTGGTGGATCACAACCATCTGGAATTCCAGTTCCCTGGGGTCCAACACCTTCTTCAGACCTCTGTGAGCACCAGGCATGAACATCGTATGCATACATCCATGCAAGCAAAACCTGCACATGTAATAAATTTGTTCCGTGATCACAAACGTCTTCTTCTTTTTTTTTTAATGATAGTCTATGTAGCCCAGGCTGACCTTCCTGCCTCAGCCTCCTCTATGCTGTGATTACAAATGTCACCACCATTCCCTGTCCCATACCTTGTTGTTTTGTGGTTATTTGTATTATTTTTTTAAAGTTTTTTAAAAAAAATCATGAAGTGTAAACACAAGGAACTATTTTCTAAAAAAATAGTTATTTACTTATTTTTATGGATGTGAGCCTCCATGTGGGTACTGGGAACCAAACCTGGGTACAAGAGCAATGAGTGTTCTTAACCACTGAGCCATGGCTCCAACCTCACAGGAACTAATTTTTTTTGGGGGGGTGGTATTTGTTTTTTTCAAGACAAGATTTCCCTGTGTAGCTGTCCTTGAACTCATTATGTAGACCAGGCTGGCCTCAAACTCACAGAGATCCACCTGCCTCTGCCCTCTGAGTGCTAGAATTAAAGGCGTGCACCACTACCACCCTGTGAGCTCTTTAATTCGATTACAAAACTGCCTGTACTCTCTTCCTTGATTGTTGTCTGAATCAACAGGAGAATTAAATATGTGATGTACAACAGAAGCCTGCCTGATCAGTGGGAACTTCCCGTCACAATCACATCATCTAAGCAATTTTCTTTTACATTTGAGTATTTGAACCATCCTGTTTGTTTGTTTATTTGTGTTTATTTGAGGCAGGCTCTCACGCAGCCCAGGCTGGCCTGGAACTCCTGATCTCTGGCTGGTGAGATAGTTTGTTGGGAATGGAGCTCCCTGCTAAGTCTGACAGCCTGCGCTCATTTCCCTGGTGCCACAGGGTGGAAAGAGAGCTGACGCTGGTCTCCCCATGCGCACTGTGGGATGTGCACAGCCTTACACGTAGAACACACACACTCAAGAGTTGAATAAACAAATGTAATTAAAAGAATGATAACTCCTGATTTTCCTGCCTGAACCCCTCAAATGCTAGGATCACAGACATTTGTGTAACGAGAAATCCATGGGAGTCTGCTTAAAGGGTAAAAGAAATGTATTAGGAGAGAAAACTCACTAGACAGAATAGGAGAGTCATCGCAGGGTCCTGGAGGGCTGAGGTACTGTCCCACACTGTTCTTCCGCCTGAATCAGTCCACACCATCCAAGCCCACAAGGCAGAGAAGAGAGGGCTCTATGGGCCTCTCAGGTCTTCAGGGTAGTCCCAAGACTACGCCCCAGGGGCTGGTACTTCATGATTATAGGTAGAACAGTTACCTGCTACATCTCTAGGGACTGTACTTCAAGGTCATAGGTAGAATAGATATCCACTACAGACATGGTCACCATGTCTAGCTCAAACCATAAATCTTTCTGTACTTACTCCACACTTAAAATAATGACTACCTCTTTTGGGTTACTGTTAGCAACATTTTGGGGTATTCTTTCTTCATTTTCATTCTGTCCCTGTCTTTTTTTTTTTTTTTTTTTTTTTTTTGGTTTTTCGAGACAGGATTTCTCTGTATAGCTTTGTGCCTTTCCTGGAACTCACCCTGTAGCCCAGGCTGGCCTCAAACTCACAGAGATCTGCCTGGATCTGCCTCCCCAGTGCTGGGATTAAAGACGTGCGCCACCAACGCCCGGCCTCTGTCGATCTCTTCTAATGAATGTCCCTCTGCCCATGTTGTGATGGTTATATTGCTTATTGATCTGTTGTTTTGTATGGAGGGATACTTGCCATAAGAGTGAGAGTCTGGCTGCATTTTGTCCTATAACACACAGCCTTAAGTCACCGCACCCAATCTGGTCATGGGGCTCATGCCTTTAGTCCCAGAACTGGAAGGGAGGAGGCAGGCTGATCTCTGAGTTCCAGGCCAGCCAGTGCTATGCAGTAAGACCTGTCTCAAACAAGCAAGGAAACTAACAAACAATAAATAAAACACAGTTAATGGTTCCCAGCTGATTGAAGGTGGCACCTAAACCCACTACTCAAGCTCAGGCTTCAACTTCTTGTCAAATTTCACTTGTGCATGGAGATAAGAGTGGTGAATTAAACCTATATCATTGAACAGGAGTCTACCAGACTTATTCAACTCTACATTGTATTATTCAACTGGAAAGCTGATTCTATTTTTCTTTATATATGATCTGAAACCATTGGAAATGCTGGGGCCCAACTCGGGGCTTCATATATACTAGGAAAGCGCTTTCCCAACTGAACAAGACGTTGTTTCGTTTCTTCTTTCTTTTTTACTTTTTTGTTTGTTCTCTATTTTGATGTAGGGTCTCACATTGCCTAGGCAGGCCTGCAATTTACTGTTTATATAGCCAAGGAGCCCCTGATCCTCCTGCCTCAACCCCCAAGTGCTGGGATTAGAGGCACGTTTCTCCATACCTGGTTTAAGTATTTAAATTTTGTAATTTCATTTTAAAAAATAGATTACCAAAGAATAAATTTCATTATGACATTTCGTATATACATATCATCACAGAATAAAACATTCTGAGGCAGACTTGGCCGTTGTCACACGGCAGGCAACAAAAATGTCAACAACACAGCACGTAATTTCATACTTCTCTTAGCTACTAAAATTCTTGTTAAGGCTAGTGACACTTGTTAGTATCAGATATTTTGAGAAAGCCGAATGTCTTAGATTGGGTGACTGCTGCTGTGATAAAACACCACGATCAAAAGCAACTTGGGGAGAAAAGTGTTTATTTCACTCACAGTTTCATGTAACAGTTCATCATCAAAAGCATGAAGGTAGGAGCTCAGGCAGGGAAGGAACCTGGAGGCAGGAGCTGATGCAGAGGCCATGGAGGATGCTGCTCTCCATGGCTTGCTCAGCCTGCTTTCTTACAGACCCCGAACCAGTCCCAGATCAATCACAAACTAAGAATATGCCCTACCTACAGGTTTGCCTACAGCCTGATCTTATGGAGGCTTTTTCCCAATTGACATTTCTTCCTTTCTGATGAGTAAAGCTTGTATCAAGTTGACATAAAGCTAGCCAGCATACTGAATTTAATTAAATGTATTAGATGTCATAATTTCACATTACCCAAACAAATTTAGCCATCTACGTATTTTATCCCTTTGATCAAATGGACATTAATGATGAATCTGAAAGCACTAGTTACCAATAATATTGATCAACTTAAAAGAGAGATAAGAAACCCCCTGAGCTTTCCCAGATCATGATACCCCCACCCCCATCAAGTGGAATTATTCTTGCCCTGGAAGACTTCCATGCCCCATGACTAGTCTTTAAAAGGCAGCACTTCCCCGCTTTGGAATGTGGATAATAATAGATTTTCCCCCAAGTGGCTGATGCCTGTATCTCTTTATTCCTTTGTCCCTTGCATATTTGCAGTCTGGCCACTAAATCAAGAAGCACTGGTTTCCTGTGAGAAGGCTGCTATTTATTTTCCAGTGGAAATCAGGTCAGAATGGAGCACTGGAGTCTCCACCTCCTCCAGCTATCGGCAGCAGCTGGTCCCAGGCGATGTCACAATCAGCCTGATGCTGGGACACGCATGTAGTATGGAAAAACGTCTCTCTTGAGTCATTTGCAGTGACATTTTGTGTATGAGGCAGGAAACACCATCCGCATGTTTCACATGGGAATGGAATTTGCCTTTTTTGAAAAGAATTTGGTTAGTTCCTCATGTATTTCTCATGTCTCTTTCCCATCTCCTCTTTTCACTCATTTTAAATTCTTGGCTATCTCATTTTATCTCAGGAGAGTCAGTATAATGTAGTGATTACGAGCCCTGAAATCGGTAATCAGAAAGATTTGCATGCAAATTTTAACTCTCCCTCATTAATTAAATTTCACCTGTGTAAGTGGGTGTACAGTGTGGTGGGAGGGGGTGGAGGGTAAATGAGAGTGTACCCAGAATGCTCAGTGCTGGGGCGATGAGCTGAATGCTTGCCTTATTTCTCACTGGTATATCTACTACACGTTGAATTCAGACCAAAGGCCTGGGGGAGCATTTGTCTGGCACGCTCAAAGTCCTGAACTCAACCTCCAGTTCTGGGAGAAAACAAGGTTGAGGGCTGGGGAGATGGCCCGGTGGATAAGAGATCATTCTATTGTTCCAGAGGACCTGGGTTCAGTTCCCAGCACCTGAGATGGTGACTCACAGCTCCCTCTAACTCGGACTCTAGAGGATTTGATGTTCTTTTGTGGCCTTCTCAGCCGCCTGTACTCACATGCACAACCCCTACACAGACATGCGCACACATAAGTAAAAATAATAAAAATATTAAAATTGGCCAGGTGGTGGTGGCGCATGCCTTTAGTCCCAGCACTTGGGAGACAGAGGC
>CABHPQ010167660.1:8110-33783 GCA_902168405.1 Peromyscus aztecus | reverse complement strand
AAGTATATTAATTTTAACTAATTATATTTAATTAAATAAATAGATTTAATATAGTATATTAAATAAATTAATATATACATTAAAATTGAGACAATGACTGATGGGTAATCTACTCAGCATGAGTGGGATTTTTAAAAAATTAGTTGATGTGTGTGTGTGTGTGTGTGTGTGTGTGTGTGTGTGTGCGTGTGCACGCACATGCTACAGTGCTCCTTAGTGGCCTTGGAGGTCAGAAGACAGCTGGCATGAATCAGTTTTCTCCTTCTATCAGGTGGACCCCAGGGATCGAACCCAGGTTATCAGGCGTCGTGGCAACGGCCTTGCAGAGTACGTCATTTCTTCAGTCTTGCTAACGTGGCTCAGTCTCATTTCCTACTTCTTCATTTACCTGCCCTGGTGGAAGGTGTGGGAGATTGTTGACAGTAAGATGGCTGAACAGGATGGGTGATTTTTTATTCCACGGCTGTGAAGACAGAATCACAAGCTGAATTCGGTAACAGTTTTTCCAGGATCTCTGAGGCCTGTCACAGATTGCACACTTTGTAAAGATGAACTAGGTATCTTTGCGTGGGTCCTCCACCCGAAATGAAGGTGTGGGAGCTCAGCAATAGCTTCTGGAAAGTCAGCAGTGACTTCTGCCTCCTCCATTCTCTGCTCCCAGGAGCACCTGGGTTCTCTGGTTCCCTCTGGTAGTGATGGGCGGTTTTGTCAACCTTCTCCATCTACCAGGGATTTGACTAGCAAAAGCAAACAGAATCTCATTTCCTATACTTGCCATAGATACTAGATAGTATTTTTTTTTTAATTAAATTCTGTGCTTTTTTTTGGGTTGTTATTGTTAGAGTGGTAAAATACAAAGAGGAAACATCTGTAAGATGAGACTTCAAAAAACATTTAGTTTTTTTGCTGTGTGTGTGTGTGTGTGTGTGTGTGTGTGTCAGAGGTCAGAAAAAGGTGTTGGATCCCTTCCTTGGAGCTAGAGTTATAGGAAATTGTAGGCCACCATGTGACAGCTGTGAACTCTCATAACGGTGGCCTACATACTACTTTCGGCTTTTCCAGAAGAGAACTGCTGAGCTGTCTCTCCAGCACTTGTTTGAGCCAGAGTGTTACTACGTAGCCCAGGCTGCCCTTGAACTTGTGGTCTTCCTGCCTCAGCTCCTGAGAGCTGGGATTCCAGATGTGCACTACCACTTTGAAGCCTGAATTTCAGTCTTTATTGGCTTGATTGGTGCCTGCGTCTCATGCAGTCCCATCTTGCCTAGAACTTATACGTAGCCAAGGGGAGTCTTGAACTCCTGTATTTCCTGAGTGTCTGGATCACAGGTGGTTTCCGGCATGCCTGGCTTTGGGTTTCACATATAAAGCAGGATGTAAGAGCAAACACCTCCCCGTATCACTTGTGTTCTCCCTGGTTGACTAGTGGGGTTAAAAAAAGGCGGTTGAGGACTTCTGTTCCTTTTTGCTGATGCAGCCAGACCCCCTGCTTCCAGGGAGTTGCTGATGAGATAAATTCCAGGGTACAGAACCCCACACTTTTCATTATAATGGCTTTCAGGCCCATTACTGGTAATCATTTAAAATTGCCTGAATTCATGGCTGAAGGGACATGCTTCTGCTTTTCATTAGGCGGTACTGAACAGGTGCTGGGCTCTGCACAGCCTGCAATGCTGGCGGCCTCTGCTGAGCCATATTTAAAAGTAAAATACTGAAATCTCTCCCCACTTTCGGCATCCACGTTAGTGAGGGACTTCACATTTTAGGATTTGTAGATGTCATCCCTTGGCTTGGATTTGAAAGGCAAAATTCTCCTCTTGTAGTGGAATACGGAGTGGAGATAAACGGTTGGAGAAATGACAAATTTGTCTTTATACGTGATTGCACAAAGTTCTGGAAGCCATGGCTTTTTTTCTTTAAAGCATTCGAAGCTGGATGGGAGAGAGGGCTGCTCTGCTGGGGAATGTTTGAAGTAGATGAATTCGTGCCTAGGAGATGGGAGGTAATTACAAGACAAATGAGTTGCACATCCGGTGGGTTCACGGAGGGTTAAACTAAATATTCCAAGCTGTTATTGGGTCTGTTTACTTATGTTTATATGAGGTTAACAACTTCCACAACAGCCTTTTGGGCAGTTGTTCCCAGGTGTCTTCTGTTGAGCTGTCTTTTGAATTACTTTATGAGGAATATTTCGAGAAGAGAGAGCCAAGGGAGGACTTGGGCTTCTCACGCCCTAGGGAGAGTCCCTTGTCTCCTCCTCATCCCAGGGGCAGCGACGCAAAATGGAGGAAATAAGGTTGTCACGGACAAACGCAAAATCTGGTGATTGTGTGTGTGTGTGTGTGTGTGTGTGCGCGCACGCACATGTGTTTACATGTGGGATTTCTACAGACTCACACAAGCTTGTCAACATGTTGTCGGCATGGCGAAGTGAACCAGCGAAACAGATCTCTTTGGATTTTGAAGGCTAACAACCTTTGTGTGTGTGTGCAGGTCAGAGGACAGCATGGAGTCCTCTCTTTCCATCTTGTTTAGAGCTGGTTTCTTGTTTGCTTGCTTAACCATTAAGAGGTTTCTGTTTTTCAACAGTATATCTAAAAGTAGGTTACAGAATATACTGTGGAGTATAAACCCATTTTGTTGAAAACCAAAATACATATAAGGTGTATGCAGAAGCTATGCACATATTTGGAAAAGTATATACAAAACTCGAGCAATATTTGATTTTTGGATGGTAGGAATATGGATTTATGATATATTGTCTCTGCTTTTATATATACTTTCAACATTTCCTCATAAAACATAATTTAGTATGTAGTAAAAAATAATCTAAGTGCAGTAAAACATAGTGGGTATTTAGCACGATGAATTCTTTCGTTAGGAAAGCATTTAAAATTATAGCTCTGGAAACCAGAGACTGTGTGGTCCACAGTGATTAACTGTTGTGTGAGTGACTCATACTGAGGCTTTCTTTTTTTTTAAAAAAAAAAGTTATTTTTGCCTCTCTGTATATACGATTTATATGTGCGTGCGTGCGTGCATGTGTGTTACATGCTGTTGAATGCATGTGGAAGATATGCCTGGGTGGATAGCCCACAACATTGGGGATTTTTCTCTCTCTGCCTCTCCTCTTGTTCGTGTGTACATATCCCTACACAGATACACAGGGAACACTCGCTATTGTATCTAGTTTTATGTGGGTTCTGGGGATCTGAATTTATTTGTGTGTGTGGGGGGGTAGCACTTTACTCATTCCAACATCTCTCCATCCCTTGCATTCTTTTCTTAACTTGGCTCTGCTGTTTTCCCATTCATAAAATAGGAATAGTCACTGAGAAACTGAAAAGACCAGCAAGCTGTGCTAACCTTTGCCTGTCGGTTCTGCACCTGTTCTTTTCTATCTGTCTATCTATCTATCTATCTATCTATCTATCTATCTATCTATCTATCTATCATCCGCTTGTTTTCCAGACAGACTGGCATTGGTTCTCTGTGTAGCCAGTGATGACCTTGACCTTGAACTTGTGCTGCCCCTGCCTTTACTTCCCTAGGGCTGGGGTTGCAGGCGTGGATCATCATCACTCAATTCTGCAGTGCTGGGGGTCAAACCCAGGGCTTCACGCATATTAGCCAAGCACTTCTTCACCCACGGACCTGCATTCCCAGCTCTTTTTCCTTTTGTCTTGGAGGTAAAGTCTGACTCTGTAGCCCAGACTGATCTCAGATTCTCAGTAATCCTTCTGCCTCTGATTTCCAATTGCTGGGATTACAGGCATGAGACCATACCTGGTTTACAATATATTTCTTATTAAAATTGCCTACGGTCATAAATGGTGTAATGGACAGTCTATTCACATTTTCTGGGGCAAATGCAGAGTTTGTACTCTGAGCCTGATTTACAGCAGGCCGACAAATGATAGCAATGTGATCCTCAGCTCGTTTGCCTTGATTGACATGATCTTGTCTTACAAAAGCTAGAGACCTCAGACTTACTCTTAGTGGAGGCTGGCGCGATGGCTCAGTGGTTGAGTGTATACTGCTCTTGTAGAGGACCAGGGTTCAGTTCTTAGAACCCACGTTAGGCGGCTTACAACTGCTTGTAATTCCAGCCCTGGGGGATCCAAGGCCTGTGGCTTCCATAGGCACCTACACTCATGTGTGTAAACTCCTACACAGACAGAAGATGGACACTCACACACACTCATACACATACACACACACACACACTCATACACACACACACACACACACACACACACACACACACACACACAATTAAAAATAAAGAGAGTGACCCTTGCTACATCCCCAATCCTCTTTTCATATCCAGTTCTCGTATCCAGGCCAGAAGATCCTATCGGCTTTACCTTCCTTCAGTTCCCTTTTGTTTTGTTTTTGGGACAAGTTTCACTACCTAGCCCTGGCTGGCCTGGAACTCACTATGTTGACCAGTCCATCCTTGAACTCACAGAGCCTACCTCTACCTCTCCAGTCCGGGAAGTACGAGCACATCTGACCATTGATGCTTGCTGATTTTTATTTACGAATTCTTTTTTTGAGTCAGGGTCTCACTTTGTAGCCCTGGCTGGCCTGGAACTCACTATGTAGGTCAGACTGGCCCAGAACTCACCTCTGCCTCTGAAGATCCGGGACTAAAGGCGTGTGCCACTCCACCTGGCTCTATTTGTGTTTCTTCAACCTTCTTGCTGCCACCTGTAATTACAGGCACGCAGCACCAGGCTGAGCCTCTATTGATTTATTTTTAAATCTAAGGCTCAGAGACCAACAAGGTAGCTCTGCGGGTAAGGGTGATTGCTGCCAAGCCTGAGGACCAGAGTTCCAGTCCCGGGTCCCCTATGGTGGAAGGAGAGAACTGACTCAAGTTGTCCTCTGACCTTACAGGTATGCTATGGCACATGCTCCCCACACACAATAAATAAATAAATAAATAAATAAATAAATAAATAAATAAATAAATAAATAAATAAATAAATGCAATAAATATTTTTAAAAAAATGTTTAGGGATCAGAAGCATAGAAATAACCTAGTAAGATTCCACTATATAAACTTGTTTTTGCATTTTATTTATTTATTTGATGTATGTCAGTGCACACAAGCTAGCGTACCTTTGTCAAGGGCAGAACAACCATCAGTAGTCCTTTGGTAATTTATTATACATTCAGGGCCCATAAATTCTAAGATTATGGGCTGGACTGCTGTGTGTAACTAAATACACTTGATGAGGTCTCCCAGCTGACGGGACATTCAGGTTCAGTCTAACTTAATGGCCTAATCTTACAGAGGAGGGACCGTGAGTCCCGAAAGTTTTAGTGATTTGCCCCCATTATCATATCGTATATTGCTGCTCATAGCATAGCTATGAAACTCCCCTCCCGGGCTTTATCCATGGACATTCATCTTGCTGCCGCCAAGCACTGAAGTATGCAGACAAACTTTTTTTTTTTTTTTCTTTTTGCTTTCTTGAGACAGGATCTCACTGTAGCTATGTTGAATTCACTGTGTAGCCCAGGCTGGTCTCAAGCCTGTGGTGACCCACAATGCTGGGATGACTATCCTGACACACCTTGGCCGCTCTGGACAAGGATTTTGTTGTTCTTGTCTTTGTAAATCGACGGGATCTGTGAATTGCTCGAATACTTCAATACTGCCTTCCCCAGTGGCCACTTGCTCTTTGTAGTTTGTGTAGCTTTTATGATTAGATCTTCCTTCCAGGAGCAAGATGGGTTGTTTACCTTCAAAGCCCCTCAGAAATGCTGGTTCGTTGTAAAAGACCCACAGCCTGTTACATCACCGGTGGGCAAAGCTCCGACCACAGGTCAAACCCAGACTGCAGGCTTATTTCTGTGCAGTCTCTGTGCTGAGAATGACATTTGCTTTCACTCATTTTTGTTTTGTGTGCATGTGTGCCACAGTCTGTGTGTGCGGAAGTCAGAGGACAAGTTCTGGGAGCTGGTTCCAGGACACGAACTCTGCTCTTCAGGCTTGAAGGCAAGTGCCTTCATTCTTCTTTTTATATAGTTGATAATAATTAAAGGACTGACGGTGTGGCTCCGTGGTAGGTATGGGCTTAGCATGCATAAGACCCTGAGTTCAGTTCCTAATACTTGAAAGAGAGAAATTAAAATAAGAATAGCCTCTTGTAGCATATGAAAATTCTATGAAAGTACAACTTTAGAGTCTTTTAATAAAGTTTTTCCAGAACAGAGCCATGTTTGTTTGTTTGTTTGTTTTTCTGTTTTTCTTGGTACAACATCAGAGTAGTTGTTGCGATACAGCTTGAGATATTCTCTGTCTTGTCCTTTTAAGAAAAAGCTTATTCGTCCCTGAATTGCAGTAAAATCATGTTGCACTTCCCCTCTCTCCCAGGGCCTCTGTGATGCTTAGATGGGAATCTAGTTAGAACCAGCATTTTAATATCTTTGAAGCCTAAACCAAAGCCAAACTGCAAACAACCCAGAAATGGTGGGGTTTCTTCTCCTTCTTCTTCTTCTTCTTCTTCTTCTTCTTCTTCTTCTTCTTCTTCTTCTTCTTCTTCTTCTTCTTCTTCTTCTTCTTCTTCCTTTCTCTTCCTCAATACTGTGTTTAATGTGCATATAGTGCTTTCCACCAAAAATTAAAGTTTACAAGTGATGCTTGTATCTGGTAGACATAAAAGCTCTCCACAGCATGCCAGCAGAAGGTATGTGTTAGACTAATTGGCTAAGGAGGCCTTGCAGGCCAGACTCCCCAGGGGACTTGCAGGAAGAAGGGAGTTGTTCTTCTTCACCCCCATCCTTGAGGCTGAGTTTCCAGCTTCTTAGAGTCTATACCTAGAAACTGAAAACGAAATCTTTTACATGGATTTAAAAGCTTAGGATATTTGAGTCTGGGCTGATAACGAACCAGTCAAGGAACAACTTGTTTTACTTAAAGAGAGTTAAGTTTTTTTAAGACGACATGTAATGACTTTACCTTCAACCCCAATAAAATATACTAACAGTGCAGAGGAGAGAAACAGAGAACAATAGATTATGAGGATATGTGCATGAAAATGTTTATCCTCACTAAAAGTTCAATAAATTCAGCTTAAAACAGCAGCAAGATACCCTGTTTTCCTTACATGAAATCACAAAGGACAAAGTATTACATTTTCTGGTGATATTGTCTAAAGTAGAATATTATTTTAAGGTGTGTTACTTTTGTTTATGTTGCATTTGTTTAACTCTGTGAAGCTGTGCTACTGTGCCTGTGTGAAACACCTGATAGTCTAATAAAGAGCTGAATGACCAATAGCAAGGCAGGAGAAAGGATAGGTGGGGCTGGCAGGCAGAGAGAATATATAGAAGGAGAAAACTGGGAGGCGAGAGCTAAGGTCAGGAGAAGCCAGAGAAGGAGGACTCCAGAGGTCAGCCACCCAGCTATACAACCAGCAATGGTGTAAGATTTACAGAAGTAAGAGAACGGGAAAAGCCCAGCAGCAAAAGGCAGACAGAATAAGTTAAGGAAAGCTGGCAAGAAACAAGTTAAGCTAAGGCCGGGCATTGATAAGTAAGAATAAGCGTCTGTGTGTGACTTATTTGGGAGCTGGGTGGCAGGTCCCCCCAAAGAGTCAAAAAAACAAACAACAATAGTTGTCTCTGTACAAATATTAGGATTCTTTCCTGAGACAAAGTTCTCTCTCTCTCTCTCTGTCTCTCTTCAATATTCTTGCTATATAACCCAGGACCAACTCATGATCCTCCTGCCTTAGTTTCCAAAGAACTGGGATTACAAATATGCTTGCCACCACACCTGGATCAAAGAACTTCCAAAAATATGTAACGTGCCACTCAAAAGCCTTTAATCCCAGCACTTGGGAGGCAGAGGCAGATGACTCTTTGAGTTAGAGGCCAGCCTGGTCTACACAGAGAGTTCCATGATAGCCAGACCTATGCAGAGAAACCCTGTCTTGCAAAAGCAAACAAAACAAAAACATTAGAGGACAATTAAGCTAAATTTTATTTTTTTAAAATTTTATCTTGAGTCATCTATTGTTTAGAATACAAATCTACCTAACATGCCGCTTTCATTCTTAGAAATCCTTATGCCTCCTAACAACCTGCAGAGCAAAACCCAGTCTCTCTCAGAGGCACACAAAGTCTTCCTCATATTGCCCTGGACCCCATCTTCCTCCATTCTATCTCCATGACACGCCCTCTTGCCCCTACCCACTGGGATCCATCTGCAGGAATCACTCTGTAACTCTTCCCACACATTTTTATTTATTTCTCTGGTTTCATTTGTCATTTATAAATGTTGAGAGTCCGCTGGGCTAGCCCCCCTTTTGTTTTAATTAAGATTTTTTTTATTCATTTTACATACCAATCACATCCCCCTCTCTTCCCTCCTCCTGCCCCTCCACTTCACAGCCTTTCCCCCCATCCCACCTCCCATTCCCTTCTCCAGAAAGGTAAGGCCTCCCATGGGGAGGCAGCAGAGCTCAGCTGGCCTTTGACTGGATATGTTGCTAAGGATGACTTTGAACTTCTGATCCTCCTGCCTTCAATGACTCAGTGTTGAGATTACACTTAACTCTGTGTGTGTGTGTGTGTGTGTGTGTGTGTGTGTGTGTGTGTGTGTGTGTGTGTGTTGAGGGCTTCCTGCAGGCAAGGCAAGCACTCTGGAGCATTCCACCTACTGAGCTCAACTCAGCCTTGCCACCTGATGACGTCAAACATCCTCTTTTATCCTCATTATTGATCTTGCCTTGAGATGTCTCATCTTCAACTGATTTTCATGTCATTTTTGCTTCCTATAGCTTTTTCTTTTTTTTTGACATAGTCTCTTCACTTAGCCCTGGCTGTCCTGGAATTCATTGCATAGATAAGGCTGGCCTCAAACTCAGAAAGATCTGCCTGCCTCTACCTCCCAATGCTGGGATTAAAGACGTGCCACCATGCCTGGCTCCTGTAGTCTTAGAAGCAGAGACACTGAGAACACCAATGGCATCAGTACTGAAAGTGACTTGAAGCTGGATGCAGTGGCCCACACCTGCGATCCCAGTATCTGGGACGTTGCTATAAATTAGACCAGCCTCATCTGCATAGTGAGCTGGAGGGCAGCCAGGACTGTATACCAAGACCCTTTCTGAAACAATAACAACAACAACAATACAAGCAAATGAACAGAAGGAGCAAGTTTCTGGGAACCACCACCAGATCCAGGAGAAAGGCTTGTGCATTCAACCTTGACAAAAAGATTTTCACAGGGAGCAGCATTGTTGGGAGGTGTGGCTTTGTTGGAGTAGGTGTGGCTCTGTTGGAGGAAGTGTGTCCCTGGGGATGGGTTTTGAGGCTTCAGATGCTCTATCCAGGCCCGGTGTGTCTCCTTCGTCCTATGGTCTGCTGATCCAGATGCAGAACTCTTGGCTCCTTCTCTAGCACCTTGTCTGCCCGTGAGCCACCATGCTTCCCACCATGATGACAGCTAAACATATGAACTGTAAGCCCGCCCCAATCAAATGCTTTCTTTTATAAGAGTTGCCATGGTCATGGTGTCTCTTCACAGCAATAACACCCTAAGACACTAATGAAGTAGAATAAGGTAGAAAAGACCAATCATTAGATATCGATTCATTGGTTTATTTAGGGATTTACTTAAAGTACTGCTTGTACTGCCTATGTGCCAAGCATGACTTCACTTGCTACCTGGGACATGATGACCCTACCTAAGACACGATTCTTTTAAAAAGTTTTGTTTTATGTGTGTGTATGAGTGCTTTGCTGCATGCATGAATGTTCATGCACCACGTACATTCAGTGCCTAAGAAGGCACTGGATCCCCTGGAACTGGAGCTACAGATGGTTGTGAGCTGCCATGTAGGTTCTGGGAATTGAACCTAGGTCCTCTGGAAGAACAGGTATTTCCTTTAGCCTCTTTGCCATCTCTCTACCCCTAAGAGTAGATTCAGAACTTGGTTATGGTCTATTCCCTTTATATATCTTTTTGTTATATTTGCTTGATTTTTTTTTTCTTCTTGAAACAGGTTCTCATGTAGTATGGCTAGGCTTAAACTCATTCACACTTGAACACAGGAAGTGATTGCCTCTACAGCTAAGTGCTGGGATTACATGTGTGTCCCACTGTGCTCAGTTTATGGTGTGTTGGGAATTCCAACCTAGGGCTTTGTGCATGCTAGCGGACATTCTACTAACTAAGCTGTGTGCTCGGCTCACCTTCATGTATTGGAATGAGCACACACGGTTGGTTGTCTGTAGGTAGTGATATTATATCCCCTAGGTAGGAATCATCTTGTGCTTCATGTCATGATTCCACCAGGCGTTTCAATGAAGAGGAAGAGCAGTGACATCCAAAAAGAACACCTTTTTCTGTGGCAGGGTCTTCTGCATCCCAGGCTGGCCTTGAGCGAGCTGTGTAGCAGAGGATGCCCTCAAATTTCTGATCCTCTCACCCTCAGCTCCCAAATGCTGGGATTGTGGGCATGTGCCAACATGCCCAGTTTATGTTATGATAAACTCAGGGTCTCCTCTATGCTGTGAAGCACTCTACCAACTCAACTACACCCCTAGCTAAGGAAATCCCAATGATGTTTAGATTTACCCTCCCACAGAATGGCCACCTACACGGCTGCAGCAGAAGCAACACTTTGCCAGAGTTAACGCTCCCGTTTTGTTCCTTCATACTGTAGGAACAGGAAATTCAGAAATCCTGCTTCTGAATATTGAGGGTACAGGGAGAACTTCCCACCAGGACAATATTATGGGTCTGTGATTTCATACGTTTAGCTTTTTCCAGAGTCTAGAGGTCCAGTAAACAGATTTAGTGCTTCAATGGGCCATGGATAATGGAAGTATAAGCAGTGGATTCCTTCAGAGAGCCCAGGTGGAAGATACAGTGTGTAGTAAGCTCCAGGACAGCCTGGGCTATAGAGTGAGAGAGTAACCAGTTTCCCTGTCTTGTCATCCAAAGGACCCTTTATTAGGGGAGAGCAAACTAATTTTATTCATATAGCAGCTCTTGACTAAACGATCCAAAAGAAGCATGTAGAAATCCTAAAGGAAAGGCCCACAGTTACCCTTTGGAGAAAACGAAGTAGCCGTGAGCTTGCTCAAGCTCCCTCCCCCTGTGTGACTTCTCCAGTGGCCTTCAGCATTGAGGTTGTGACCAGGGGCCTTAACTTTTTCAAGACTGCAGAATTAACGCAGGCATTTTAACTGGCCTTCAGAGAAACCTTCTGAAATGCATAGTTCAGTAATTGCATATGGCTTTAGCATAGTTCGAATGATAATAGAGGCAAACAAAACCCCCAAAGAAGTGAATTAGCGGCTCTCTACATGAAAGAAATATTTTTAAAATGAGATAATTTGTTTGCTATTAAATGTTATCATGTGGGAGGTAAAACTTGGTTGGTTTGGAATTTCTGCCTCTGCTCTTTAGATCTTAAGTTAACCCCTTAATTCATGCTAAAATGCAAGTTTCTATTCTTTGGGATAGGTAGGTTTTTAATTTGGTTTTGGGTTTAGATAAGGTGCTTAGTGAATCTCTAGCACTTGTTTATCCTAAGATCAGGAGTTGGGCTGGTAGTTAAAAACTGTTTCTGAGAGCCTGGACTGGTGGTGCGAGATGCTATCTCAGCCCTTGGGAGGCAGAGGCAGGAAGAGTGAGCTCGAGGGCAGCTGGAGCTACACAGTGCGTTCAGGCCAAGAAACTGTCCAAAAGGAAACAAACAAAAACAGAACAAAGCAGAAGCACCTCAAAGGTCTGCTTGAATAGACTTACCTTTAAAAATGGATTTTCTTTAAAATTTAAAAATTACACATTTTAAGTAAGGTTATTTTCTAAATTAGTAAATTTAAACTACCCCTCTCTGAAATATCTAGCTATTGCTTCTAGCTCTGAACTTTGAGTCATTCCATAATGAATCTGGTTCCTTTCAGTGTCTATGAAAAAAATCCTTCACGTTTCCCCTAAACTTTTTAATCTGCATGGAGGCATCTCTAGGGTTCCTGGAGAGATCTTTCTATGTCGTGATGTGTAGACCTGTGTGTTTAACCCTTTGCCCTCCTGGTCTTTCTTCTTCATTCCTGCATTTTTCCAGATACAATGTCAACTAGAAAAACAAGGCTTTTGTGTTGGATGAAGGATGTCATGATCACAGGAGCATTTGTTGATGTAATGTGTCAATGTATGTTCAAACGTATTTATTAGTGCGTGATCTTTGAGTAAAGCCAACAACAGCTTTTATATATTTAGACAGGGTCCCATATATCACAAGCTGGCCTCCAACCAGCAATGCAGCAGGGTGGATGATGACCTTGAACTCCTAACCTTCTTGGGAAGACCTCCAGAGTTCTGGGATCACAGGTGTGAGCCCCCATGCCTGGTCTATGTGATGTTGGGGATGAAATCGGGAAGATTGGGGACACTGGGGGACGATGAAGATGAGAAGGCTGAGCCGATATTGAGAGTGATCTCATACTGAAGGGGGCCAGTTCTGGTTAGAAGACTCAGCAGGATTCTTGGTAACACTGGACAGTGAAGAGGCCAGCATGGCAGGCCAGTTTCCATTTTAGTCACCTTCCCCTGTTTCTTTCTTACGGTTTTTAATAGTAACTGTGGAATGTACTAGAAGTTCAGCACCCTGAAATTAACAGGGAGCTGGTAGAACAACTTAGTCTCTGTTCTCATCTCTTCTAGAATGGCAAGGTCTTTAAAGCTTCGCTTCAGTGTTTCAAGGGACCCTGGGATTTCAAACCCAGGCTATGGGTTGGCAGGGTGGCTCAGTGGGTCAAGGTCCTTGCTGCCAAGTCTGATGAGTTGAGTTTGATCCCCAGAACCTACACAGTGGGAGGAGAGACAAGATGTCCTCGGACCAACACATATGCAGTACGATATATACAAACACACACACACACACACACACACACACACACAAATGTGTGTGTGTATATATATATATATATATATATATATATATATAAAATGTTTATTTCTTTTGTGTCTATTTTCTGTGTTCGTGTGTCATCTGAGTGTAAGTATGTGTAGCAAGTGTTACTAACTGCTGAGCCATCTCTCTGGCCCCTAGAAAAATCTTAAAACAAGCAAGCAAACAGCAAACAAAAGCCAGGGTGGGCTGCTCTCCCAGGTCCCTTAGCTTGGTGCTGGTAGGACATGAAAGCAGCATTCCAGGCAGCTTTCCAGAACCTGGGGACACTGGCTTCTGTGAGCACCCTTCAGCTATTCCATGCTGCTGGCCTACAGTGATGCTGCACTATGGATTCTTCTGTGTACATGGATGTTCCCTGTGCTTCACAAGCCCGGAAGCTCCCACATCAGGACCCAGATGAAAAGCATCCCAGAGATGCTTGAGCGGACTTTATCAACCCTATTGTATGTGTGAGAGCCAAAGTTATGTTTTAAGTTTTAATTACTGTGCCTAAGAGATTGTTAATTCCACCCATTGAGAATAAGACCATTACCACAATTTAAAGCTAAATTTGAAGTGAGCCTTAATTAAATACTGACCAGGTGGATAGGCTCTGGCCAGGTTTATCTTCTGGGTTTCCAGAAAACAGCTTCAAGTCTTGGTTTGCAGCAGCTTAAATATATCCCATTAGGTCCAATCAGGGGCAAGTATACATCCTGACGTATATCCTGCTTGTGAACCCCCTGCCTACATGTGATCAAGCACATCTGGTGCAGATGGGTCAAACAAACTAGTTTAGGGGAGTGAAAACATGGGGCTTGTTTATCTCCCGTAAACAACAGCCTCCAGCATTTCAGTAACTATCCATCCTTGGGCAGTCAGAGGCATTTTTGTTTCATGGATCTCTATGGTACAGTAATTAAAACTTAAAACATACCTTTTGCTCTCCCAAGATCCTTAAAACAAAATGCCTCTGACTTATAAACCCTTCCCTTGCCCAGGACAGGTACTTCTTGAAATGCTGGAGGCTGTTGTTCATGTAAGATAACAAGGCACAGGTTTTCACTCCCCTAAACAAGTTTGGTTGACCCAACTGCACTGGGTGTGCTTGGTCACACATGGGTGGGAGGTACGTAGGCAGAAGTACATCAGGGTGTTTGCTTGTCCCTGATTGGACAAAGGCAGGGAATAAGTAACCTTGTAGGTTCGCCTTTATAAGCACCTAGCCAACGTGGCTCATGGCCATTTTCTGGAAACTTGATGGAGTCCATCATCCTAACCAGTATTGAAAGCTTGCTTCAAATTTGGCTCAAAATTGTGATAGTAGTCTTAGTCTCACCCGGTGGGATTAACAGTATGGTTACTTTTTTTGTCGCATAACATTCTAGAGGGTAGGTGTTTTTACATGTGAGGCTGTTTCCAAACTTGTATCCTTAAACAAAAACAAAATACAAGATGCTGGGGATGTAGTTTAAGCTGCTAGCCTGACTGTCTGGTATCCATAGGGTCCTAGGGTCAACCCCAGACCTACGTAAGATAGATATGATGAGACATATCTATGTTCACAGAACTCAGGAGGTGGAGGCAGGAAGATCAGAAATTCAAGTTTTCCTTGTTATTTATTAAGTGGAACAATGTTATTTATTAAGCGGCACTGTTTACCGTGCGAAGTATAACAAAGTCCACTATAAGAGTTTATTAGGGGAAGAGAAGGGGGTGCTTAGTCAGATGGAAAGGTTGTACAGGAAGAGAGGGGAGGGATAGATGGAACCCACTTTTTATAGGTTCCCCCCCACTTGCACATTTGGGCTTATGTAGCTACGCCACACATGCACATAGATTGCGTGATCACACTGTGTACAAATTACATGATCACACATCACATGGATTATGTAGGATGTAAGGCCCTAGGATGACTAAGCCTCTTGCTTGGCTACCGGACAGCATATGTGCAGTCATGTAGCTGGGGGAGTGTGTTAGGATTCTGTACATGTGCAGCTCGGGGCCTGGCATCTGGTGTCTTACATCATCAGTGGGCACTGGTGACTATGCACCTGCGCATGGTCACGCAATCCCCGCCTTAAAAATCTGGACACGGACCCCCACCCCTCTCTTTCTGTGTTCTCTCTCTGCTCTGCTCCCTCCCCCCTGCTTCCCTCTCCCACCAGGCCTGGTTCCCTCCTATCCCCTCTTTCTTTCTAATAAAGCTCTTTATAACTCTGGTAGACCTGGCCGTGGTCCGTGACTTTTCTGTAGGTAACCAGCGCCACCATTCTGCGCTGTTTTACCATCAGAGTGGCTAGGAATTCTAACACTTCTCACCTTCATAGTGAGTTTGAGACTGGTCAGGGTTACATGAGACCCTGTCCCAGAAATAATACAAAACAAAACAAAATTAAACACCATAAAACAAAACCAGAGTCCACATAAATTTTTTTTTTCATGCTGGCCGTGGTGGCACACAGCTTTAATCCCAACACTCTGGGGACAGAGAGGAGGATTTCTGTTAAGGCCAGCCTTGTGTACAGAGTGAGTTCCAGGACAGCCAGGGCTATACAGAGAAACCCTGTCTCAAAAACCAAATAAATAAATTAAATAACATAATAAAGTAATTAAAACAAAACAAACTTTTTAATTTGTTCCCTTATAGTTAGTCAATGAATCCGAAAGTGTTAAACCTGAGATTCATGAGCAAAAGACCAGTTCCACAAATTTTGAAGTAAGCTTTAATGAAATAGCAGTCAGGATGATGGGCTCTGTTCAGGACCACTGGGAGATTCTCAGGAAATGGCGATGAGTCACATTTTGCAGAGGCTTAAAAAAGCAAAACCAGCCTGGCAGTGGTAGTTCAAGCCTTTAATCCCAGCACTCAGGAGGCAGAGGCAGGCAGATCTCTGTGAGTATGAGGCCAGCCTGGTCTACAGAGTGAGTTCCAGGCTCCTGCCTACATCCAATCAGGGGCAAGCATACATCCTGGTATATTTCCAGCCCACATACCCCCTGCCTACATGTTATCAAGCACATTCCCTGCAGTTGAGTCAAACAAATATACAGGGACAAACAGGAACTTATTCTTAACTGTCCTTAACTGCAAACAGAACCCTTAAGCGGCAAGGTGCATTTTTTTTTTTTTTCTGTTTTGGTCTCTCATTAACTTGCAAGGTGTATTGTTCTTTTTCCTGTTATGGGTCTCACAAAAGTGAGGGGAAAACCGTTTGATGTCTGATGGATCTCTGCCTGCTGCCCCCTCCCACTTCTCCGGTGTTGGGGATGGAACTGGGGCCTCATGTATGTTAAGGATGTGTAGTATCACACTGAGTGACACTCCCCATCTCAATACTTGTGTCTCCCCCCCATCCCGAGTGTTACACCCATACCCGCTGACCCTTGTTTTGAGGAACCATGGTGACTCAGCATTCATGTTGCCAATACTTTCAATGTACACAGGAAGACTTGAATGAAAAGTTCTGCTTGTGAAGTAATCATTACATACTCACCAGGAGAGAAAATGATTCGCTCCCAGGCACGTCTTGTAGCTTTCCCATCTTGAAGTGACTGACCATGGTGAAGACAAAAGGAGAGGTCCTTCGGAACCTGCACTAGAGTCTGTTCTCAGTCTGAAAGTGCGGCACTGTCCCAGCACAAAAACAACTCCCTCTGCTTTTTCCTGGCACAAGAAGTGGGCTTGTAAACGCAGTTTAGTCCTCCAAGGCACATGGAGAGGCGCAATAGAGAAGCGTGATCAGGGAAACTTCAGGAGAGCTAATAAAAGATGGGCGGAGGAGAAATACCTTAATCCGGGAGTCCGCTGATGAGACTCCTCCCACCCTCCCACCCCATCCAGGAGTGCATTGTGAAAGCAGGTCCAGCCAGATGAGAAACACATGGCCAGCTGGTACCAAAGGTTTTGTGCTAGTCATGTTTACCCTGTTTATTTTGAAAAACTTCAGTGATTTATTTGACAGTTTTCAGGCAGGGTTGTCATTTAAGCAGTAAAAAGAAGAAAAGCTAAAATGGAGGAGGCCCTTGGAGTAAGTCTCCCTGAGTAGCCTGAAATAAAAGGGGCAGGGACAGAATGGAATAGACTGGACTCTCATTTGCATACCAGGCTGAATAGTGCCGTTAGTTATATATAAATGGCTTCTAGAATATTCTAAAATAGGAAGTTCTACGTTTTAGAGAAGAAAAATTTATAAGCCTGGCCATGTGTGAACAATGTCTTCTAAGACAATATTGCAGCTACTGAAGGAACAAAGAGAAAAAAGCCCAAATCTTTAAAACTTAAGATGTTCCAGGCTGGAGAGATGGCTCAGAGTTTAAGAGCACTGGTTGTTCTTCCAGAGGTCCTGAGTTCAATTCCCGGCACACACATAGTGGCTCACAACCATCTGTAATGAGATCTGGCTCCCTCTTCTGGCCTGCAGGGACACATGTAGACAGAACACTGTATACATAATAAATAAATAAATCTTAAAAAACAAAAACAAAAAAAAACCTTAAGATGTTCCTATTCCTGCATAGATCCTCAGATGTTTAAATGAGATGCTAAAACCTTCTCATCCCTCCCCCCTTACACTGAGGTTATGAGACATCTCCTCGCCCCCCAACAATGTAGGAGCAAGAAGTTTTTGCTAAAAACTCACGGTTTTTCCTTCTAATGTCCAGCTTGGGCTGTAAGTCAGAGTGTTTCCTGTAGGCCGAGGCCAATGTGGAGAAAAGGAATTGCTAGAAAGTTTAGACAATTTGAAAAAATATAGCAGACAACAAGTCATTTACTAAAAGCAGGATTTTTATAAAGTGGCTATACATAATTTTAGGGAGAACAAAGCGGTGGGTCTGGAATGACAGCTGCCCATCATTTCAGCAGAACTGAAACCCAGCAGAAGCACTTTACTTCTGCACCTGCTGCTGCCTTCTAGACTTCTGCTCCAGCTTGTGGAGCTTTATCCTGTGCCCTGGCTGGCTCCTCAGCAAGCCGAGCGACCTCCAGCAAAACTCAGGCAGGCCAGCAGCTAGGCAGGTAGGATACCAAGGAACACTTCAAGAGCTTGGGGAATATCGTTTTCTGAAGGACGTAACATTTATTCACATCTCTGCCTTGTGTAATTGGAGTGCAATGGTAGACAGGTCCATCAATCCAACCAGGGGCCATACTTTGATTGGGTGAGGGTTCAGTAGATGTTGAGATATGGGGAATTCTTATCCAGTCAAGCCTCACTTTCCCTCCCATCTGCAAAAACTGCCTGATGTAAAAAATAACTACAAGGGACCAAAGGAAACCAATCTGTGATCAAGACTTAGTTTTCTAGGCCAGGTATGGTGGCCTTGGGAAGCAGAGACATGCAGAAACACTTAGTTTTTCACCATTAGCTTGTGACGGTCATGCCCTGAGCAATGTAAACAGTCTTCTGATACAATTAGCATGCAGTACTTATCAGGAGCAATTGCATCTACTTTCTTGTTTAAAAAGGTTTATTTTTAATTATGTGTATAGGATGTGAGTGCAGGTACCTGATAATCCCTGAAGCATGGGATCTCCTCCCGCTGGACCTGGAATGTTATAGGCTCTGGTGAGCCACTCTGATGGGAATGCCAGGATGTGCAATGGCACATTCTTCTCTGCTGAGCCATCTCTCCAGCTCCATCAAAGATTCATTATTTATTTGCTTATTGGCTTTTTGAGACATGGTTTCTTTGCGTAGCCCTGGCTATCCTGGAATTTGCTCTGTAGACCAGGCTGGCCTTGAACTCATGGAGATCCACCTGTCTCTGCCTCCTGAGTGCTTGGGATTAAAGACGTGTGCCACCACCACTTCTTACAGGACTGAGGATTGAACCCTGGGCCTCACACATGCTAGGCAAGCACTTACCACTGGGCTATATCCCCAGTCCTTTGTTTTCTGACTAAGATAGATTACAGGTACTCTTTTTTTTTTCTTTCCAAAACTCTTCTGGCTAATTTTCTTATACCACATTCCTGCTAGCCAAATACTGTGGTGATTTTAGTCTGAGAGGCACTTGTAAAATCTTAAGAAGCTAGTCATCTTACTCTTACTGTCTAGAAGACATCCAATAAAAATAACAAAGGATTTAAAAAAGAATAATAATACTGAGGAGGAAGCAGGAAAATAACCCAAAGTAAACAGAACTGTGGCCTTGTCCTGGGAGGGTGAATGATCACAGCTTCAAGAAAACTACATTCCAATAGTTTGCCTGGGCAGTTTGTAAATACAAAGGGCCATTGCTCCCGCCTCTTCCTATCACGTGATGTGCTGTTTGGCCATTGGGAGGCACCTAGTACCTTAGTTCGGTAAAGAATGCTCCCCTATTCCATCTTCAGGTCAACCACTGAGCCTCCCAGCCCTGCCAGTGAAGCATGTTAAACGTGACTGAGATTGGTATCGGTGCCTAGGGTTGTGAGTGGCATGGTTTATTTTCACAGTGCTTTTACATGCTTCTATAGGTCCTGGTTTTAGAGGGAATATTGATCCCTGTTGCTCTGACTGTATGTGAACGAGAAAAGGGACTTCCATTGTTTGCATTCGGGTGATCCTCAGAAGCCCCTGCGTTTATCCCCTGTGCACACGCATGATGGATGACATAAACGGAGGGGCGCTTGTTTAACAGTGGAACGAAGAAGTAGTTCTGAGGAAGAAGAAGAAGAATCATGAATTGGAGCATATGCAATGCAATACAAATTTAATTAATTTATTTTTAAATAAAAATGATGGATTTAAATAACAAACCTGCCATAGGAACTCAATTTCACTCCAGGGTACAAGGAGACCATCAAGGTGTTTCATGCGATGGGAATGAGGATGTGACCATTTACGAATCTTTCCTTGTGTGCCAGTCACTATTACAGTTTTTAAACTTGGAGACCATGTTAGGGATACGTGTGGGCTGTGATCTCTGTGCTTTCTACGAACGGGGAAACAAAGATAGTTAGGGGAGGTTAGAGAGCTTGTCAGTGGTCTTAAAGGGAGTGGCGGAGCTGGAGCTGACTCCACATCTAACTGCACACTGTGCTGCTGGTCCCCTGGATGATCAGCTCCTGCAATCCTCCAACTGAGGGATGACTAAGAATAGCTTCAAGTCAGATTTTACTAGCATGTGGCCAGATTACCATGTCTCATGAAGGAAGAGGAAGCTGGATTTTCAGACTTTTTGGATTTTGGAATTGTGATAATGGGTGTACGTATAAATGCTTCCTTTAAAGTACAATATTAGAAAGAGGATCTTGAAAATGTTAATGGTCTGTGGTTTTTTAGTTTTTTTCTGTTTCTGTTTTTATTTTTTCTCTTTATTTTGGCAGGGCTGGGGATTGAACCTGGGGCCTATCCCCAACCCGAGTTAACATTCTGGAAAAGGATGTTTTCCCAGAAGGGAAAAAACAATCTCTAGGACCTCCTCAAACATCACATTGGGAAATGGCCACTTTTATAACAAGTTATTTTATTTAAAGATTTTTTTTTTTTAAAAAAAGATTGGTTTATTTTTATTGATGTGCATGGGTGTTTTGCCTGCATGTATATCTGTGCACCACTTTCCTTGATGGCGCTCATGAGGGTCAGAAGAGACCATCAGATCCCCGGGGACTGGAGTTACAGACTGTGAGAACCACCACGTGGGAGCTGGGAATGGAACCCAGGGCCTCTGCCAGAACAAGTGCTCTTAACCACCAAGCCATCTCTCCACCCTTCCATTTTAAAGATTATGGAAAAGATTTATTTTCTATTTAATTATGTGCAGGCATGTATCCGTGTGGGTGTACAGTGTGTGAGTGTAGGTGCCCAGGGGAAGGTCAGAAGAGGATACCAGAGCCCTGGAGCTGGAGTTATAGGTGTTTGTAAGCTGCCTGATGTGGGTGCTGGGGACTAAATTTGGGTCTTGTGTTCTTAAGAGCTGAGACATCTCTCTAGTCTCTATAAGAAGTAGTCTAGGGGCTGGAGAGATGGCTCAGCAGTTAAGAGCACTGGCTGCTCTTCCGGAGGACCCAGATTCAATTCCCAGCACCCACAGCTAACAACTGTCTGTAACTCCAAGATCTGACACCCTCATATAGACATACATGGAGGCAAAGCACCAATGCAAACGAAAAAAAAAATTATATAAAAAAGAAGTAGTCTATAACTTACAATTAATCTTCCTTCCAACTTGCCGTGTAGTTGAGGACAACTTCGAACATTTGATTCTCTTGCCTCTACCTTCTGGTGTTGTGTTTACAGACCTGTGCCACCTTGCCCTGCTTTTATGTGATACTGGGGATCAACCCAGGCCTCTGCACAAGCCGGGCAAGCGCTCTTGCAACTGAGCTACACCCCTGGACTGTTTCATATCTTTAGATTGTGATAAAGTCAGAAACTAGGCCTTTAGAAGAACTAGATTCTTTCTTGCTTTCTTATGTCTCCAGGGGACAGTTTGAGGTCTCCTAGGTAATCAGTGAGTAATCTTCCTGACTCGTTTTTCAAATCAGTTTTACCTCTACTCTGAACTGAGTTCTGCTTTTCAAAACATTTAGCCTCATTTGGGGAGGAAAATTTTACCTACCTTACCCCTTTGCTTATTTCTCTAAGAGTGGGTGCCCCCTCCCCCAGCCTAACTCTGATAGATTTATTCAGAGAAGAACTGAGAGGTCCTTTGGCCCAGCATCTTAGGAAGATTTCCTGACAATACAAATGGGTTAATGGTGTTATGGGCTGATGAGGTAATCCTGGGGGTGGGGGTGGGGGTGGTGGGGGTGGTGGTGGCTGCGGGCAGTGTGTAAAGGTACTCACAACCAAACCTGATAACTCTAGTTTGATCTTTGGGACTCACATGGTAGGAGAGAACTGTCTCTCCCAAATAGCCATAGCTTGAGAATTTGTGCACACGAACAAATTTAATAGAAAATTACAAACAAAACCAAAAAATAAATGTTGTTAAGTTGGAGAACTACTGTTTTTCTGAATGCTGTTTGAAGTCATCGCAAATTGTTGCTGTGTCGGGTTCAAACCTGAAGCATGCCTTCTGTGAGCTTCCAGCACAGGACAGGGGGTAGCAGATGCAGTGGGCATGTTTACCATGGGGCAGAATAGTGTGCCCAGAACTCTATTGTTCTGGGAGTGCACCATGGAAGGAATGAGTTAGGACGTGATGGAAGTTACGACACTTGCCGACTTCCCTTCCTGAAACTGCTAGCGTGTATTCATTGAAGTTACTGAATAAGCGAAAACAAGATTTCCCCACTATAATAGCCGTCTTTCTTTGTGAAACTTGAGATACAAAATCTACAAAACAAGATTATTTTTATATTTATTTTAAGATGTGTATGTCTCACTGTGTGACCCATGGTGATTTTGAATTTGTAGTCCTACTAGTGAGCCTGACTTTGAAAATAAGATTTTTTTTTTTTGTTCTAGGAATTGAATCCAGGACCTTGTACAGGATTTTTAAATGTAATAAACCATAAACCAGACCAGGAAATACTTGGACATTCTTTTTTAGATTAAATTATATGTATGTATACTTTATTACTTTATTAATATATGAAAGTTTTAGCTGAGTGTGTGGTGCACAACTTTGATCCCAGCACTCCGGAGGTAGAGGCAGGTAAATCTTTTGAGTTCGAAACTAGCCTGGTCTAGAGAACAAATTCCAGAATAGGTTTCTACACAGAGAAACCCTGTCTCAAAAAACAAGCAAACAGAAAGTTTTATATATTTTTATTAAAAGCTACTAAAGAGCTAAATAAAATATGAAATACAGTGTTTTAAACTTTTCTTCTCTGCATATGCATCTTTAATAATCCCAATCCTTCCTTCACTGGGTCAGAGTTTACTAATGTGTGTGTGTGTGTGTGTGTGTGTGTATGTGTGTGAAGGTGAATGTGTGCTGGTCATAGGGCAACCTCAGGTGTCCAGCCTCAACTTCCATCTTGTTTGAGACACGGCATCTGCTGTTTTTCCTCTGCAAAGGCCAGGCTAGACATCATGCAACTCTGGCTGGCCCAGAATTCAATACTGTAGTCCACACTGGTCTGCAACTTGTGGCCTTTCTCTTGTCTCTGCTTCTAGAGTTCTGGAATTATAGGTGTGAGCTATCACACCTAGTTAGATCCACTTTAAAAAGAACAATTTTCATGTTAAAAAGAGCGTCATTGTTTTATGTGATAAGCCACCAAAGCCTCGAAATCGAAAAGAAAGACCTTTTTCAGTGGGCTTTGATATGAGTGCAACCCATTATCATCTGAGCATCTCTACGGATGCACCTTTCATTTTATGTCAACGCTAAAGAAGAATTTGTTTCTAGATCCAGAAGACCCCACTTACCGATGTTAACTCACGTCTTACTTATCATGCTTTAAAAAAAAAAAAAAGGAAATAAACCATGACAGTTCTTCCATCAGTCAAACAAAACATGAACATTTTGTCACAAAGTCCATTATTTGATATGATCCTTTGGAGTCTGACCCCAAAGCACTGCTCAGAAACTCTCAATTAATATGCAAATCAGCTGACTTCTGGTCTCTGCAGCCAGTGTTCATTGTCTCTGTCCCATCAGGGAGACCTGCAGTTCTTTTGACCCGCATTCTCAGACCTCCTGCCGCTCGAGTTAGAGACACTGGAACAATGTGTGAGAGTTTATCTGGTAGCCCTCCCCGTGACCACCATTAACCAACAGAGCCAAGTAAACACTGATAAGACATCAGAGGGCTTCTGCAATGCTTTAGCTCTTGGAAAAGCTTCAGGCCCTCATTCTTCAGGTTAGAGAGAGAGAGAGAGAGAGAGAGAGAGAGAGAGAGAGAGAGAGAGAATTCCTCAGCCTCCATGTGGTCCCCAGCAGCGCACCTGATCATCAAGGTTCCGGTTAATGGTGCACTTGGTTTCTTTAGATAGTTCAAGATCCATTTCCTCTTTGGGACCCATTTAGCTAATGCAGGATGACCTTACAAGATGAGGTGCAGGTAAGCGCCCCCACTTGCTGGTCATTCGGGCCTTTATCCCAGCACCTGAACGGCAGGCTCCCCCAGTCTGCTGCTCACTTTGTTGGCATCCATGCTTCTGTTTCTTCTGATCGTAAAGAGGTTCATGCGTAGGGCAAGCTGGAGACAGCCTGCCCATGAGCATCAGCTTTGCTTTCCTCCAAAGTGGGTCTTATCTCGCGCCTTCAGAAACAGAACCCAAGAAAGCATTATGGAAGGCAATCCTGTTTCATACCAACTTTGTAGAGAGCATCATTTTAGTTGGGGGGTGGGGGCTTGGGGTGGGTGGGAAGGGCAGAAGTAAGGGATTTACTGGGCATGGTGCACAGATCTGTAATCCCAGCTCTTGGGTGGTAGAGGTAGGAGGATCAGGACTCAGTGATGTAGGAGTTCTAGATCAGCCAGGATTACATGAGACTGTATGACAGAGAGAGAGAGAGAGAGAGAGAGGTTCTTGAAGACAGACTTGTCAACTGGTCAGTGGTATAGACAAAGCCCCAGGTTCGAACTACAGTACTGGAAAAATGTCAAATAAAATCGACTAGAGTTGTGTTACAAACATAGAGCATTAGAATCTGTGGAAGATGAATCAGTGTGATAGCACACACCTGCAACTCTGGTGCTCAGAAGCTGAGACAGGAGGATTAGTGTGTGTTCTAGGCTAGTCTGAGTTAAATAACGAGTTCAAAGCCACCATGGACTATATAGTGAGACCTGGTCCCCCAAACCAAAACAAGACAAGATAAAAAAATTTTTTTTTGGTTTGTTTTTTGAAGCAGAGTTTCTCTGTGTAACAGCTTTGACTATCCTGGGACTCACCTACTTTGTAGACCAGGCTGGCCTCAAACTCACAGAGGTCTGCATTGCCCCTGACTCTTGAAAGTTGGGGCTAAAGGTGTGTACCACCACCACCCGAAGACAAAACATTTTAGAGAAAGAAAAAAGTAAAAGGCCTGGCCTGATGATTCATCAGGTGCTTGCCCAGAAGCCTGATGGACTGAGTTAGATTCCTGGAAAGATATCTTCTGACCTCCACACATGTGCTGCAGCATGCACCCATGTTCTCTCACATACACAGAACACACACACACACACACACACACACACATACACAAGAAAAAGTTTAAAAAAAAAAAGTGAAGAGATGAATTACCTAGACAGATAGGCAAGAACATTTCAGGTCTAAGAAAGTGCACACAGCCTACCCAGCACGTCAGTAAATAGCTGTGTGCACTTTTTCTTAAACACGTGTGCACTTGTGCTTATATAAACACAAGAGTGCACGCATGTGGAGGTCAAACAGCAATCTCGGTGATCATCCTCAGCAAGGCCATTGACCCCCTTTGAGACAAGATCTCTCTTTGGCCTGGTGTTCCCTGATGAGCAAACCCAAAGGGTCCCTCCTGCCTCCAGCTGCCCAGCACTGAGCTCACAGTGTGGCCCTTATACTGGCTTTCGACAAGTATGCAGAGGATTGAACGCAGGCCCCATGCTTGAGCTGAATGCGCTCTACAGACTGAGCTATTTAGAAAGTGTGTGTTAAGAAACTGGGTAACTGGGGCTGTAGAGATGGCTCAGCAGTTAAGAGCACTTACTGCTCCTGCAGAGGAGCTGGGTTCAGTTCCTAGCACTTATAAGGTGGCTTACAACCTTCTGTAGCTACTGTTACAGGGAATTCCACATAACCCTTCTAACTTCCACGGGTACTAGGAATACATATATGCAGGCAAAACACTCATTCACACACACACACACACACACACACACACACACACACACACACACAC
>CABHPQ010167659.1:30603-44986 GCA_902168405.1 Peromyscus aztecus | reverse complement strand
CTATCTATCTATCTATCTATCTATCTATCTATCTATCTATCTATCTATCTATCTATCATCTATCTCTCAATGGAAATCAATAGAATATGAAGATCTAGAGTTTGTCATGTGCTTCAAGAATGTGACTGGCTGAAGATAATTTAGAAAGAGGCAAGATCTCCGGAAGTTTCTGTAACACAAGGAAGCCTTGAGCGCAGTCAGCTGATACCAGCAAGTTCAGTGCCAAGGAACTGTTAATCTCTCAGCTCTTTCCACATGAGAAAACACTGCCTACCATTCCCAATTGTTATTGTCCCAGCTTCAACATCACAGGTACACTGATTATCTTTCCTCAGTTACTGAAGGACCCCGAAGATGGGCTCCGTGTCCACCTCATCAGGAAACAGGGAGTTAGATTGGATGGGCATTAGAGAATGCTTGTAATGTATGGAGCACACACCCGAAGGACTCTATATTCTACTGCAGAGACACTTGCTCATCCATTTTCATTGCTGTGGTATTCGTAACAGCCAGAAATTGGAAACAGCCTAGACATCCATCAACAGATGCATGGGTAATAAAAATGTGGTACATTTACACAATGGAATATTATTCAGTTGTTAAAAAGGAAATTCACAAGTAAATGGATGGAACTAGGAAAAAAATCACCCTGAGTGACACAACCCAGGCCCAAGATGACAAATTTTGTATGTATGTATGTTTTGTATGTATGTATTATATATGTACATTACCTTTTAAATTTTTGATAGGCATGCTACAATTCATATAACCACAAAATTTACATACAGGGTAAAGGACTAGGTATGAAGGGAGGGTCTCCCAAGGAAGGGGAAATAGAATGCATGGTAATGGGGAGACAAGGGGTGGAGATGGAATGAGAGGATTCAACAGGAAGAGGGAGGAAACACATGGGGCGACAACTAACTGTGGGCACTTTGAGGGGTCACATGGAAACCTACTACTGTAGGAGCTTCTTAAAATATATACACATATGAAAGAAATCTAAACGGGGTCATCAAGTTATGGGGGAGAGAATGCTCCAACTAGACATCTTTCACCAGTGCCAAAAATGGATTAAATCTAATCAAGCTGTTGGCCCAAGGGACCCCATGGAAACCCCCATATAACTCAGTCTATTGCCAAGGATAAGGTTGCTCTCCACAAACTGATGCTAAGTCCCTGTTACTGAAGACAACACTTGCACATCTCCTTGAACACTGAGAAGTTGAGCTGGTGCCTAACTAGAGCCTTCACCCCTACTGACCAGTACCTGTGGTACTGGAAGGTAATTTGCACACCAACAGGAAAAAGGTAACTACCAACCCAACTATAAACACTGCAATCTGTAACAGTGACCTGCCTGTATGAGATGTTGGTGCAACAGTGGTACAAATATTATGGGAGTAACCAGTCACAATCTGATTGGATGTAAGGCCCACGTCACAAGGTGGAACCCATACCTGACACTGCTTCGGTGGTCAAGAACCTGGGACGAGATATGCCCAGGAAAAAAAGCAAATATTAATGTCCTACTAAAGAACCACAGAAACAAAATGACTCCAAATGACTGCTATGCCCATAAATCAGTGTCTTGCTCAGCCATCATCAGAGAAGCTTCATCCTGCAGAAGATGGTAACTAATTCAGAGACCCAGAGCCAGACAATGTGGAGAGAGAGAGAAGCCTTGGAACACTCAGTCCTAAAGGGGATGTCTTCATCAACCACTCCCCTTAGGGCTCAGGGAAGTATGAGGAAGAGGAGGCAGAAAGATTGTAAGAGCCAGAAGGGATGGAATACACCAAGAAAACAAGGTCTTCTACACACAACACTTCATATGACACACATGTAAACCCACAGAGACTATGGAAGCACAGAGGCTTCATGGGTTCAAACCAGTTCAAAAGCCCAAGCCAGTCGTGTCCCGTGGCTCTCTCTTCCTGCTGCCTGTGGATCCGGATGTAGAATTCTCAGCTACTTCTCCAGCAGAATGTCTGCCGGCGTGTGCCACGATCCCCTCCATCATGACAACGGACTGAACCTCTAAAACTGTAAGCAAGCACCAGTTAAATGCTTTCCTTTCTAAGTGTTGCCATGGTCATGGTGTCTCTTAACTGGAACAGATCGTTAACTAAGATAATTAGCTTATTCTAATGGAGTCTGTGGTGATTTGAAAGAAAATGATCCCCAAAGGGAGTGGAACTATTAGGAGGTGTGGCCTTGGAGAGTAGGTGTGGTCTTGTTGGAGGAAGTGTTGGAGGAGACGGGCTTTGAGGTCTCATATATGCTCAAGATACTGCTGAGTATTTTAGAAGACTTCCTGTTCCCTGCAAGATTAGAATACCAGCTCTCTCTCCAGCCCCATGTCTGCCTGCACACCAGCATGTACCACCATGATGATAATGGACTCAACCTCTGAACTGTAAGTCAGCCATCACAAATAAATGTTTTCCTTTATAAGAGTTGACTTGGTCATGGTGTCTCTTCACAGCAATAGAAACCCTAAGTAAGGCAGAAGTCTCAGTGGGTATACGAACTGCACCTAATAGGCCCCATGCCCAGAAATAGGTAACAACCAAACAAACTCAATGGTAGTTTTGTAGATATTTCCATCTTATATTGCTTTGTTTGGGCTTCCTCCCCCCACCCTCACCTCTCAGCCTTACTGGTTTTTTGTTTGTTATGGTTTCCAATTTTGTGTTTTGTTTTTGTGTGTACATGTGTGGTTCTTGTACTTTTAGATTTTGTTTTCTTTTATGCTGTTTTTTCATTTGCCTGTTTGTTTTCTAAAGAGAGAGGGCACAGAGTTGAGGGTGGGGCTAGGGGAAGATCTGGGAGAAGATGGGGGAGTCAGAATACATTGTATGAAGATTATTTTCAATTAAAAATAAAACACATATATGTACATACATATATAGCTTTTTATTTTATACCATGTAACAACTCTCCTATGCTCCTACATGTACTAACTTATTAAATGCTCACTCCAACCCTACAAAGTCTTAACATTTAATTTTCAGATGGGGAAACTGAGGTTAAGTTTCCAAGCATATAGTCGGTAAGTTGAAGAACTCACAATCAGAGACAGTCTAGTTCCACTATCCAGGAGTCAAGTCACCTACCACAGCCTTCACAAGAGTCTAAATGTGGGTGGTAGAGAGAATGGAGAATGAAAACACAAATGGAGTCCAACTGAGATGGGGAAATGGGGAAAAAGACCCCTTGGCTTTGTGTATGTCGTTTCATAGTACCAAGAAGACGAGCTCGGGATAGCCCGATTGGCCATGTGACATACGAAACCATCGTGAAGACAGTGGCTGATTTGAGGTTTGTCAGGATAGCGATGATATTGAGACCCAGGGAACGAGCACAGTCATTCAAAGGGAGTACAATGAGGGCCTGCCTGGCTAACTGAAGCACAGGGATTCAGGGGAACATAGGAAACTGACACTGAATGAAGACGCTGGAAATTACCTGTGTCTCTGTGATTGGGAGAAATGGGCATCCCTATATATTGTTAGTAGGATTATAAACTGGTACCATTTATTTACAGGGAAGTTTGGCAATATCTAGTAAGATATAAATTCCCCATGCAATCCAGCCATTTAACTTAAGATATGGGGTATTTCTACAACAGTCCTCTTCACAGATTTCTTACATACAAGGGTGTTCACTTCAGACTTGTTTAAGAAAAGGGAGGGGAGGTGGGAAGAAACGAAAAATTCAAATGTTGGCCATATTGTGTGGTATACTCCACACTGTCATACCACTTTATTCCAAAAATCAGTGAATACTATGTGGCCATGAAAAAGCACAAGGTGGATCTCCAGGGACTGATAATGGAAGTCACTGCATTGGTGAAACTTTCATCACTGTGAGAGTGAAACACCTAACACAGGCTACTTTTAAAAACAGTTTTAATTGAGTCCCAATTTTGGAGGTTCAAAGTCCAAGACTAGACAGTCCCACTGGACTGGCCTCTGGTGAGGGCAGATGGCAGCGGCCCGTGACTGTGAGAGAAGGAAGGGCAGGCCCACAGCTCAAAGAGGAAGCAGCTAAGCAAAGTCAAGTGCAGACTTTCAGAATAATCCTCACAAGAACCACCAGGGAGTTCCATGAGAACTATCTCCCAAGGATGTGTCCCCAGTGACCTAAGGACCTCTCACTAAGAACTTACCTCCCAGAGGTCCCAACACATCCAAACAGCGCCACCCTGTGGACCAAGCCCTCAATCACAATAGACGTGGCAGACACCCAAACACCAGCAATTACCAAGACATACACTTGCAAAAGAAAAGGAGGCAGAAGAGTCAAATACCGACTTCCTCTAGTATAGAACACAGGCCTTCTGCGTCCCTTCCTCCTTAACTGAAAGACAAATGTAAGACAGAATCCCAGAAAATCGTCTAAGCCTGGGGACGGAGGTAGAAAGGTTACAGAGAACCAGGGAGGTCGAGGAGGCACCTAGTAGGCAGTGAACTGCAAAGCAACCTCCCTCCTCAGAGGTTTAAACACAGGCCATGACCTCAACTGACTGTTCCCTTGGACAATGCACAGCAGAAGAGAGAACATAAACGCTCTCAAGGAAGGGAAGGATTAGTGGTGTAAGTCCTGGGCTCCCCTCTCTAGAAGGGAGCCAAAACTCTCAACAGAAACTCTGGACCTGAGCAAGGTTATAATGGCTCTTGTGTAGTGGGTAACTGTTGTTTTATACATACTCACAAGATATAATTTAACATCATGGAGTATAAAGTTCAAATAAAAGACTTCCAGTCTCAAGAGGCAGAAGCAGGTGGATCTCTCAGAGTTCAAGGCCATCCTGCTCTACGTAAGAGTTCCGGACTAGGACTCTATAGTGAGACCTTGTCTCAAAACAAACTGCTAGGGTTCATGAATAATTTAAAGCGGGTCACTTAAGAATAATGACCCACTGACATACTTCCATAACTTACTGAGATCCAAACTGACTTCCAATGTAAGCACTTCACCGTGGGCCCTGTAGATGGCAGCTGCAGAGCCCTCAATAACAAATGAAGGAGAATATGTCCCTCAATACC
The DNA here is from genome assembly GCA_902168405.1 of Peromyscus aztecus. Taxonomy (NCBI): domain Eukaryota; kingdom Metazoa; phylum Chordata; class Mammalia; order Rodentia; family Cricetidae; genus Peromyscus; species Peromyscus aztecus. The sequence goes on along the minus strand of CABHPQ010167659.1, from coordinate 39,932 downwards.
CCTGTGAAGAAGGTAAGGTTGAGCCTCTGCCTAAGGATTTTTCCTCACAGTTTAACATAATTTCATAGCAGTGGGGAAAGGGTACCATTTGGCCCGCTTCTAATCTAAACCAGAATGATGGCAGTCCTCTCCTCAGAGGACTAGAGCAGCCTCCCGGCAAGGTCACCCCACCCAAACCTATTTTAGCAACAAAAAGACAGAGCAGGAAAGGGGACTCCAAAGGTTCTGCTTTCAAATGTGTCTGGAAAGAGAACATAAGCTTCAACTTTTGGTGAAAAGAATTATACACTTACTAATTGTAGCTCTCCATAGCATAACATACCTATTTTCCTAAAAGATAAGCTATTTGAGACAGTTTCAAAACGTTAATGGTATTTTACCTTTCATATTTGGAGAAAAAAATGTAAGGTCAAAAAATTCCAACACAGGACAAATATGCAGTAGAATTCTTACATTTTTATTCATCTTTGTTTTGAATGTGCAAAAATTAATGACTTTCAGCTTATACATTAAACAGAAATGTAACACACGGAAGGCAGTCAAATTACTATTTTTTTTTTTTTATTTCACTAGCCAGGGGCCGACCTGATCCAGTAAAAACTGGTCCGAGTGACAAGATACACAGTCTAGAAAGACCCTAGAAGGGCGCAGGGCGAGAGGACGTGGTGTTTAAGAGCATTCGCTGCTCTTCCAGAGCAGCCAAGTGTGATTCCCAGCTCTCATCTGGTGCTCACAAACGCCTGCAACTCCAGCTCCAAGGGCCCAGTGCTCTAAAGACCAGCACCCAAATACACGTGAGATGCACTCACACAGACTCATTCACACACACACACACACACACACACACACACACACACACACACACACACAGTGTTTTTAAAAGTAAATCTTAAAAAAGAAAAAAAGGAGGCTATGGAGGGCAAGATGCTGTCCCATAGTGACAATGGAGACTTCCCACAGGTCACACACAGTGCCCCAGGCTCGGGTCTCTGCGGCTCCATCCATAAAGACAAGAGATATACCTCCTCTCTGCCTCTACTCTGAACTTTCTGGTGCTTTTTAGTACTTTTACATCTCTTCAAATTTCAAAATACAATAGCTTACATTCCAATTTGGCAAGAGACAATAACAATCCTAGCTAATGTATTCATTCACCCCTTATTCAATCCCATTTTTCTTAAGAAAAATGCATTTTCACTCTATTTTATAACAGACTTACTTACAAAGGCAAAGTCTTAGAAACAACAACCAATTTCCCTATTCTTCTTAAACAATTACCAAAGAGAGGCAAGGTACGTGGATGGCTCTGTAAGTAAGATCCTAGGTAACGATGGGTACACCAAAATATCATTTTCGTTTTATTTATTTTTTAGTTTGTTGGTTTGAAACAACTAACAGACTAGTTGTTTGAGCCCAGGCCAGCCTCAAACTATGTAGCCAACTCTGGCCTTGAACTTCTGACCCTTCTGCCCCTCCCTCCCATGCTAAGGTGACAGGAATGTGTCACCACGCCCAGCAAGAACACTCAGTGTCCAGTCCACCAATATGAGCCAAGGGAAAGGAGGTAAATGAAGTGTATTCCACTAATGTTTCATTTCTAATCACTTCTTCAACAACTAGAAAACTGTTGGGACCTTCGGTTGTAAGGGTGCAATGACAGGACAAGGTGAGCTCAACTGAACAAGGAGCCTTGGTAGAAAAGTCCCAGAAACTGATTGTCAACAGAGCAGTGGCAGCAGCTGGGACATCACATCGCAGGGTCCCAGTGATTCTCCAAAATTCAATCTCATGACTAAAAGACTAATGGGGAAATGCCTGTAATAAAATACCTTACAGTATTCACACCACTGACAAGCATATGCTTACCTCAATCTTATATTGATGGTGGATATAAGTATGATACGGAAATTAACGTTTTCACAGTAAGATTGAGAAACAAGTCTTTACATTTTTTCTGGTTAGGATCTGAAAACAGAGTACACTTGTCAAGGTATAGCACACCTGTATGTGCATTTAGTTAAGTATAACTTAGGTTCTTGAACACCTCCGTACGGCCCACAGAGGTGCAGGTGTGGGTAGCCAAGCAGAGGCCTTCCACAGCACTGTGGATCTACTGATGTCAACTGGCTCAAATCCGCCCACAAGTGGACAGGGTATAAACACCTGCACAGGAGGAAATGACACGCAGTACCACGAATGACACGCAAACACTTCTTTTTATTACACACTCAATTTAAAAATACAAATCTCATTAAAAATGTTTATCAAACATCATATATATATATATATGTATATATATAAGCACTGCCGAATGCTCCTGGATTGCGACAGTATATACAGCCACTAAGGTGGATCAGAAACAGGGCAGAGCAGCACAATGTTGCTGACACTGAATTCAAAAGTCAAACGCGTTACAATTTGGCAACTGGGAAGTAGTGACCTGCACAGGACATCTGCAGAGGTAAAATCATAAGGAACTAACGGAATCATGCAGAGACTCCTTCGCTGAGTGTTAATAAGTCCATCTTCCTCGTCCTTTTAAATACCATTGTAACAGAAATTAAAGTGCACGAGACCACCAGAATACTTGACTTGGTTGTACCTAATACACACCACAGCCATGGGTGCTGCCGGGCTGCAGGCTTCCATTTTCTACCTGCTTCCAGAGGCTTTAGAAGTTCATTCTGGATGTGGCTAAGGGAAGGGAGGCCAACATTTTCTAAATTGCACCAAATGGCCTTAAAGTGTAAAAACATGGAAGATTTTTTTAAAATGCTAATTTGGGGGGGGGCTAGATTCAAAGGAAGTGTCCACATCTATTTCACCCTAGCAATAAAATTAGAATTAGGATCTAGTTTTGCCTAGAAAAGCCTAGAAAATGCTTCCTAAACTCTTCAAACGTGCAGCCGTCCGTGTGCAGAAAGCACCACAGCGCTGCAGCCGCTGCCGCCGTCGCCGCACTGCTGACACTGCTGCTGACACTGTGCATCAGCAACACCAGGCAGGGACGCCTGCCCTCCAGCAGTCTCGATAAACACAGGCAGCAGCGTGTTCACTACTAACAAACTGCAAACACGATCTGCAGCAGAGGTCGCCCCCGTCAAGGACGAAGGAAATCTAGTCTATAAAAGTGCTCCCTTTACTTCTCAAGTCCAACAGTTTAATTTGGGGTCAAACAAGATTGTACAGTTGGGCCACCAGTTCTGATGGTGCCATATATACATACTCACTGACATATGTATAAATTCCATTCTGATTTAAACTATGCACTAATACAAATCATGTATAGGAAAGAGTTCATCAGTCTTATTCACAAACACAATGAGTGACAAAGGTGTGGACAATTTAAAACTGCAGGTAACTGTAGTTTGTAGTTCACTAAAAGATGAGACACACTCACATAATTAAAACACAAAATGAAGCAAAACTGAGAAAAAATACCTACCAAATATACCTGGTGGCCACTGGTCCTAAGAGGCAAATAAATGTGATTGATGGTCATGATTCAATCTGATCACTAGTTTTCTTAATGACTTACCAGTATGGGGTCTACTCAGAGTGCTACCTAAAGACACATTCTCTCGTGACCGGATGAAGAGATCCGGCTGCTGAATACATTTTCTGGGCTCCCATGGCACATCACACGTGGTAACACTAACAAGGTGGTTTTGGACAACACTTGAACTGTGATTACGAGTGTTTAATGGAGTATTTTCCTTTCTGTAGCTGTGAAATGTAAAGCTTAGATTTGCTTCCGTCAGGCCTCTTAAACCAAACTTCATCGTGGTTAATTGTTGTAATTACAGCGCTAAAAAAGAAAAAAATGAATGAATGCATTACAATGGGGTTCATTGCGTTTATTTGATTATTATGGGGGTTTATTTCTCTTCTCTTTAAAGACATGCCTTGAGATATAGAGATAGAGATATCTCCCAGGTTGGCCGTAAGCTTGAGTTTCTTCTGCCTGGGCCTGGCTTTTACTATAAAAACACAGCTCCACACTCTACAAGCTGCGATGGCTCACTAGGTTCAGGTACAGAACTACCCTTTACCAGACACTGCACTGGCAGCAGGGCATGGAGCAGAAAACAGTCCCATAACCACCAACCCCGAGTCTAGTACACAGCTTTCATTCTGAATGAACTGATAAACTTCTATGGAACATCTTGACCAGCAGTAGACTGCACATACAACAGTAGCTCCAGGGGCTAAAACCCAAGTTCTTAGTTAGGCTGCACTGTCACAACATTACAGCACAACGTGCTCTTCGTGTGTGTGTGTGTGTGTGTGTGTGTGTGTGTGTGTGTGTAAGGACACTGGTGCACACACAATCGCATGCAGCGCCTAACACTTGACAAAGACGAGTCACACTCTGTTACTGCCTAGGTACTTACCACATCAACCTTTTCCCCAGTGCTGAAGATCCTCACCTGGACCTCGTGCAGCGTAGGCAAGCACTCCACCACTGAGCTACATCCTCAGCCCTCTGTCATAATTTTATCACATATTCCTTCCAAATTATTTTTTAAATAAAATAAAAACGGTTGCTGTAAAGCATCTTACAACTCAGGCTGACCCCATCTCTTGGCAGCATCAAGTGGCTGCATTATGTGACCGGCCTATACTATCTAAGTGTGTAAGTGTGCTCTATGGTGCTTGTACAACTGCTGAAATGCCCTGTGGCACATATTCCCTCGTTAAGTGAGTCACTGGCTGTTCTAAAGCACATCATTCCTTACCCCATCCACACTTCATCCTCTGGAAGGACAGTGGACCTAAAGCCATCATTCAGTAGCATTAGAGCCTCCTCTACTATCAACAGGAAATCTTTTCACTGCTAATCTCTCAATTTCCAGTGTTAGACTATCTGCTGGACTGATTCTTTTCAACACTGCTAATCTTTACACAGAAAATATATTTAAAATCTATTTCCAAAAGATTTATCTCTTCCACTGCTATCTCTTTTTAATCACATTAATGCTACGTAGTAGTAAAATGTCTCAAAACCAATAAAACAAGAGAATCCTGGAATATCAAATAAAATTGGCATTATAATAGTTAAATGAGAAAAGTTGTTATGCATGTTCTTGAAATTCAAAAATGTACATATGAAATCATAATCCAATTAAGCTTTCAAAATAAGAAATCAAACTAAACTCAAATGTTCTTATCTAGAAAAGAGTGTTTCTTACTTAGAAAGCTGATACTCTGAGAATTTAACCCTAAAGGATGAAAGCAATAATTCATTAATATTTTCAAAAAGACCACAGCAAGATAACTTATAGGCTGCATGAATAATATAAATTTTAAATCTAAATTAACACTTAAAAAGTAATTTCTATTTGCCAAGTTATATTTTAATTACAAAGTGCTCTTTTTTAATGGTTTATTTGGTTTTTGTTTTATGTACGTGAATATTTTAGCTACACAATGCACAAATTGTGTGCAGTGCTCACAGAGACCAGAAGAGGGCGCTTGATTCCTTGGAGCTGGAGCTAACTGAGAGCTGTGCTGCTGGGAACCAAGGGTCCTCTAGGAGAGCAGCTCCCTCTCATCAGCTGAACCATCTCTCCAGCCCCACTAGGCATTCTTAAAGTTTTCATTAATTTTCCATTTCTTTCCTGCCTTAATTCACACTTTTTGTCTGAAATAGTCTTCTGTATCCCAAGGTTACCCTCCAACTCTATGTAGCTAAGTGTAAGCAAAGAGTCTTGTGCTCACAGATAATATCTAGGGAAAACAGGAATGTTAAACACACAGTTTTCCACCCAGAAGGCTGGGAATGGAGGTGGCTAATAGACTAGGTGATCATTGGGCTATCTGTATGGCCAGCAGGCTGCCACACACAAGACTGGAGATGGCCAATAGTCTAGATAACCTCTGTGCTCTCTGTATGACCAAGACCCCAGTGATCTTCCCCTAGGCCCTGAAGATAACATACATAGTCTCTCTTTAGAACTCACCTTCATGGAAGAAGTAACATGTACTTTGAGAAGGTTTCCATGTAATTATGCGTGCTTGCGCACAAAGGATTGTGTTACACCAGGAATCTTTTTCCAAACGTACTGTATTTAAATGTGCCTAAAATTAAACTGCCCAGTGTCAGACTCTAGAAGTTTGAACCAACACTGTCTACTGAGTCAGGCTGAACTAGATTTTGTCTTGCCTCACATGGATTGTTACTCTGCCAGCCCTGGTATTTGCAGAGACCCCAACTAAGGCTGGCCTTGAACTCCTGATCTTCCTGTCTCCACCTCCCTAGTGCTGAGATTATAGGCTCCCCACCTGCCCAGTTCATGCAGCACTGGGGACTGGAACCAGAGCTGTGTGTACATCAGCAAGCACTCTAACAACTAAGCTGCACTGCTGGCTGGTATGGTTGTTTTAATGCAGAAAACTGAAATGGGACCAAAAGAGTTCAGAAGTAACAGGCCCATCAAAAATTCTTAATCGTCTGGTTTGAAAGTTATTATATGAGGATCATAACAATCACACTGTAAGAATTAACAAACAGGATAACTTCATGAACAAATAATTCCAAGCACATCCACTATGTTAGTGCTGTGTTCAACTCTAAAATGAAGTCTAGTATATAAATACTAACAATTGTGCACACGATTGGATCTTACTCAGTAAAAAGGACCCAGGGGAACTAAGGATACATGACAAGTCCCCCACAGAGGCTGCAAACGGTGGTTGACAACAGGTGTAAACAGCAATGCTCAGCAACAACGAACTGACAGGAAGCTCCTTACCTTGTAGGACATTCATCTTTTTTATCAATGCAGATTGTCTGTCCACGTATATACCATTCACCATCATAATACAGTCTTCCCTCTTCAGATCTAGCACTGTGCAGATGTTTTTCCAGTTTCACAGGTGCTAAAGGGATCAGTTAAATAACTCATGTTAGAAAGACACTATCCAAACTTTAAAAGACAACAGTGATCCATGTACATATGTGCGTGTAAAAAAACACTGGAAATATTCTTCCATAGGAAATCTACAATGTAAAACAAGAGTTTCTCTTCCTTTAGCATCACTGTCTAATATGAACAAAGACAGATGACTAAGACCAGTGAAGAAGAGGGGGAAGAGTAAGCAGGCACATGAAGACTAACTACCAGCACCAGTTTTAAGAACTCCTGAAAAACATGAATTGTCTTATTTCCAGTTTTGAAATCACTTTTCAAATTTCCTCCCCTAGAAGGCACATCATACTTGGAAAGAAGCAAAACCTAATGTATAATGACAGGTCCCCAGAATTTGTAATTATCCTAAGCAGAACTTGCATTTCCAACCCTCAGAAATGGTTTGGCATTAGTAGATAAAGTAGTGCAGGGAAAACATGTTCCTATGGAAACATGTCAGAATCACATCATGTCGCAGCTGCACCTTCATCACTCAGCTGTCACCTCTCAGAGAATCATCATCTTCTCATGGGCTTCATAAAGACTATCATCATCTACTAACTTACTTAGTGACAGACACAGTACTAAAGGAGCCTCCAAATGTCTCTTTCCCCACTGTCCCTTCAGAACCTCAGTCTCTGGTATACAGAGGGAGTAAATAAGTCTACGTGCATTTGCTTTCCAGTCACTCATTCACTCCATGTCTGAACCCGTCCTCTACACCAGGAACTGTGCTGGGCACTGAGGACAAAACAAAGAGATACGGTGCCAGCCTTTGTAAAGTTTACACTCCAGTCAGGAGACAGATGAACAAGTAGACATTACAAGTATCAGTGGGGCCAGTGAGATGGTTCAGCAGGTAAACACATATGATGTACAAGCCCAAAGACCTGGGCTTGATGCTTGAGTCCCAAAACTCCCAGTGGAAGGAAGGAACCAACTCCTACAAGCTGTCCTCAGATCTCCACATGTGTGCCATGGAATGCATGTGATCACACACACAAACACACACCCCACATGCACATCAACAATAAACTTTTCTTTAAAAAGAACTGTGGCCGGGCGGTGGTGGTGCACGCCTTTAATCCCAGCACTCGGGAGGCAGAGCCAGGCGGATCTCTGTGAGTTCAAGGCCAGCCTGGTCTACAGAGCGAGATCCAGGAAAGGCGCAAAGCTACACAGAGAAACTCTGTCTCAAAAAACCAAACAAAAAAACCAATAAATAAATAAACAAACAAACAAATAAATAAATAAATAAATAGATAGATAAATAAAAATAAAAAGAACTGTGAAATTTATCATTCTTAAAAGAAATGCACAAATGGAGGTAAATATTATGAATAAAAGTTAAAAACAACAACCATTAAAAGAAAAAAATTGAATCTTTCTTAAAGATAAATACCTCTTAAAGAAACTTTTGACATCAAACAAGAAATTCTTTTCCTTACTATTTAAAACACACTTTTTAAAAAAGATAACCCTTTAAAGGATTACAAAAATCTACAAAAAAAAAAAAACAAAAAAAAAACAAAACCAATGTCCGTCACAACTTTGGCAGCTGTCTCAGACAAACAGAAAAAGTACATGTAATTCTAGCACTAGCACTCAGGAGACAGACAAACAGATCCTCATGTCCAGGCCAGCCCTGGCTACTTAGCAAAGCCCTGTCTCAAAACACAGCATGTAAATCTCAGTGTGGCAAATACATCTCTTAGTACTCCGCTGTCAGAATTCTAATCTCTGCTGGGGGTAGGGGGGACTCCTAAGGAATTTAGTACACAACTCCAGAGAATCTGGACTTCCTGGAACCAATTCATGAGTTCCAAAAATTTCACCTAAAGAAGTAATGGGCCAATTTAAAAAAAAAAGACTGGGTAAATGTATCCTGAATCTAATATCAGTAAGAATGATATGGCTTAACAATGAAAGAAGAAACACACAGCATTGGAAACTTTCAAACTTTACATGAACCAGGAGACTCCAGAGTTCCTTGTAATATCAGTCACAGAGTTTGCTGATTAGTGGAACTAGTAATGTGTAGCTCCTCAATACACGGGGCATTTAACCACTCTGATTCAACAGCTCTCCCCAGAGAGGATGTCACAACTCATGACTTACGTTCTGTTTTAACTCGGTGTGGACCCAATGTAGCCATCGCCTTAGGAAAAAGAGGGGGAGAGGGAGAAATCTGAGTTCAGACTGAAAATGCATTTTGATATCTATAATATACACAACATTCTTGATTGGTTCAATAAAATAAAACAAACATTAGCTGCTCTCATTTTCTTCTGGTGCTGGGGGGAGAAGAACCTCAGGCATCGTGCACCCTAGGCGAGCACGCTAGAACTGAGGTGTGCCCAGCCTCCAGGCTGATGTCTAAAGCCACAGAGAACACCTTCTCCCATGGGTATTATGAAC
>CABHPQ010167659.1:603-25603 GCA_902168405.1 Peromyscus aztecus | reverse complement strand
CAATCTGCATTGTGCTGCAGGAACTAAATAGTTACAGAAAAAAGAAAAGGGAACTAGGCCTCCTCAAGACAGGCCTCACGGCAGCTGTCAACAACAGATCCAGTTCTCCAGCAGAGACGGCTTACACGAAGAACTGAAGTGATAAGGCTTTTGCATAATAGGTTTCATTATGATATTTCATATATTCGTATCATGTACTTTTCCTTTGTCCACCCCACTACCCTCTCTTGCCCCCTTTCCTGCATCTGCTGGATAATTTTTCATGTGGCATTTTTTGCTTTAGTTTTCACTCCCCCTGAATCAGGGTACTCACCACACTTGAGCCTCTGAATTCAGAATAGAGATGGCAAGTTCAAGAATATGAAGTTACACTGGTGGATTCTTTTTTTTTTTTTACATTTGGTAAACCTGCTCTAAGTGAAGCAGAAATTCTCTAAGTGCACTAACCATTCTTCACAATTTGTTTTAAAAGTCCACCAAAAGAAACTGAAATGTTGACACTTTCAAAGCCTTTCTAAAAAATATTACCTATAAAACCTACAGTGCATAGGTTGAGGGTGGGGCTAGGAATATAGCCCAATTGGTAAAAGTGTTAGTCTAGCATGCACAAGGCCCTGGGTTGTATTCTTGGCACCTCATAAACCAGACATGGTGGCACACACCTCTAATTCCAGCCCTAGGGAGTTCAAGGCCAGCCTGGTCTACATAGTGAGTTCCAGGCCAGCCAAGGCTACACACTAGGATCCTGTCTCAAAAATAAAAGCCAAAAGCATAACACTGGATACATGGGACCCTGGAAAAGAAATGCATTACAGAATGAAATGCCTTGAATCTATTCTCATTTCAGTCCCGCCCTGAATTAGTCACTTTTCTCAATGCTGTGGCAACTATGTATCTGGCGAAAGCAACTCAGGAAAGACTAATTCATTCTGGCTACAGTTTGAGGGAGCTGGGCACATTGCATCCAGTCAAGAAGCAGAGAAATGGTGCTAGTGTCCAATCCGCTCCTCCTCGCTGGCTCCAGGACTCCAGGCCTCGGAACTGCTGTCCACATTCAGGGCCGTGGAACTGCTGTCCACACTCAGGGGCCGTGGAACTGCTGTCCACATCAGGGGCCATGGAACTGCTGTCCACATCAGGGCAGCTCTTCCCCTCGTTTGAACAGTCTCACAAACACGCACAGTGCTGTTTCTAAATCCAGGCAGCCTGACAATGAAGATTAAGCTTCCCACCTCCCTTCTGGAGAGACTTTCGTCCTTATTCTCCAACCCTGCAAGACCCTCAGAAGCCTCCCCACAGAAAGGAGAAGAAATCATACTTGGGCAGCCAGAGAGCACGTGAAAAATAAGGGCCACACAAAGTCTTCGTTTGCCTGCAGTGGTTTCCCTGTTCGGTGGGATTTTGTCTTAACATTACTACTTACAAGGGATCCATCCCTCCGTCCTCACCCTTAGACTGAACCTATTCATTAGTCCTTCCCCAGGCTGGCATCCTCGCCATCATTAGGGCAGGTCTAAGGAATCCTAGGATAATGACCCCAAAGTTCCATTTTTGTACTACCTTCACACTGACCTGTGTTCAGAATAAACTTCCCTTTGGTAGTTTCTGGCCTTAAGCGCCTCACAGTTTTCAGCCTCCTTCAGAATTGGAGCCCTGGGAGATTTTGAAGGAGTAGCATTATCAGAGAGTGACACACCACAGTAGCCAGGACTGGTAGTCCATGCCTGTAAATCCAGGACTTAGGAGGTGGAGGCAGAGGGTCAGGAGTTCAAGGCTAACATGGCTACATAAGTGACTTTAAGGCCAGCTAGGCTACATGAAACCTTGCCTCACTAATACCTCAGGCTGGCAAGATGGCTCACCAGTTCAAGGCACAGGTGGGACAAGCCTAGCAACTTACAATTCCATCCCCAGAACCCACACAGAAGTAGAGGGAAAGATGTGACTCTACAAAGTTGTTCTCTGACCTCCACATGCACACTGTGGCACATGCACCACACACGTCATACACACACACACACACACACACACACACAAATATTTTAAAAAAAAAAGCAATGCACTGAAATTTAAAAAAACAAAAACAAAAACAACTTAGAACAGACCTTTAAACCTTAGGCCCTGGCTACAGGAAAATTCTAATAGTAAACTTTCACACCAAGGGTAAATCCAATGGCCATGGATGGTAATAGAAAAATAAGTTTAACTCCATCTGCAGGGCTACAGTAGTACTTGGTATACACAAGATACACAAGTTACTGCTGTCACTTCCAGAACCTCCCCCAAATTAACTAAGGAGTTCAGTTTATAAAATTAAATCTAAAAGAAATTAAAGATACACAGTTTTCTCAGAACAGAATATTCTGTTTCCTGATTAAAAGACTCCCCTGAAGCTGAGTAAAGTAATGGACTCCTGCAACCTTTGTACTTGGAAGTCTGTCAGAAAGACTGCTACAAGTTCAAAGCCAGCCTTGGCTACATAGGAAGACCCCATATCAAAAAATCAAAAGTTCCGAGTATCCAGCACAAAGAATGAAAAAGAGACCCATGCTTCACTGCTCCCCACCCCAAGGATGAGGAGGAAAATCCCAGCCGTATTCAGGAAGCACACAGGGCAGGAGCAAAAGCAGGATATCTCAGAAGCAGTAAGGAGCCAGGCCTGGTACACACTCGGGAGACTAAGGATGCTGAGGGTTAAGGACCACAAGGGCAAGGCCAGTCCTGGATCCACAGCAAGATCCCATCTCAGAAAGAGAAAACACAACAACCACTGGGTGTGGTAGCACATGCCCTTCATCCCGGCGCTAGGGAGGCAGAGCTCTAGGAGTTCAAGGTCAGCCTGGTTGCAGAGTGAGTTCCAGGGCATCTAGGACTACACAGAGAAAACCTGTCTCAAAAAAACAAAAAAGAAAGAAACCCTCCTGAGGTAACACGATACCACCTTCAGCTCTGTGTTCTCTACTGAGAGTCATGATGGTTTCGGATGGCAAAGATGTGGTAGGTTAAAACAGTTCCTTGATACTACTAACTTAAAAATATAAACTAGTTTTTTCTCCTTGAATGTAGGCAGTAGTTAGTAACACTTTTTTTTTTTTTGAGATAGGGTTTCTCTGTGTAGTTTGGAGCCTATCCTTGGAACTTGCTCTGTGGACCAGGCTGGCCTCGAACTCACAGAAATCTGCCTGCCTCTCCCTCCAGAGTGCTTGGATTAAAGCGTGCACCACCACTACCTGGCCTTTTTTTTTTATTTTTTTTATTTTTTTATTTTTTTAGTAATACTTTTAATGAGCAAAATACAGCAGAAATCTAGGTCAACTAAAAGTAACTTCTACCTTGTTCTCTTTGTTCAGTCGGTCTAGGAAGGCCCAGCCACCAGGTCAGGTCATGAGGAGAGCAAAGGCAGCAAGCCATGACAGCCACACCTCCACCCTCAGCCACGCTCACAAAGCCCTGACCACCAAACTACAAAGGACGTTTTAAGCTACTAAGTTTTGGAGTAACTGATTATAAGGCAATGCAGAACCATTACAAGAGATCCCAAACACTGACTTCTCTACACCCTTTCTCCAGATGCCACTGAAAAATACTCTACCAAACTGAGAGAGAGAATGAGGTCTAGCACAGGAGACAGGTGAAGGTGAAGAGATCCTTCACGAGGACAGAAATGCAGTTTGTCCCAGGAAGCACGGAGACTAGAATGAGACAGGATGCTGCAGAATGGAGGAGGAAAATGGAGGCAGGGAGCTGGGGGACTGCTCCCAGGGGACAGCGCCTCACAGGCTGATGCATTTTCTAACACACTGGTCCCAAAGCTAGAACAGCATCAGAGCTTCAGTCCAGGACACCAGCAGACTACAGTAAGACACCTTTACAGGAAGAGGCTGCTCTGATGGTGTAGGGCATGACTTTAACCCTAACCCTACTGAAAAAGGATCCAAGCTCAGGTTTACCTAGACTTCTCCTGAGTTTACAGAAAACTGAAGAGTGGTTAGAGGAACAGAGACAGGGACAGCCAAGGCAGGCTCACGCAGAAGGTGGCTTCTCATCCCACTGTGAGAGGAACTGGCAGGAAGGCATGGGGGCAGGTAAAACAAGATCAATGCGGAAGGGAATGTGTAGGAGCCCTAGGAAATACCTAAGCCAGCTCCATTTAGCAGACTCCCAGCCTTACGGCCCCTCCCACCACAAAGAACTAAAACAGATACTTTGTTATATTCCCGTGGCTTAGTCTGTCCCAGATGTTCAACTCTGTGAAAGAGTTTAATAAGCTCAGCCAACTCCCTCCACAACTATCAGCACCCCATTACAGTAACATGCACTTTAATTTTTTCACACAGGCTTGGGGGGAGGTCAATGAAACTGTAATTTTGACTTTATTTTTTAAAAGTAACAACTTCAGAAGATTTTCACAAATCTGTGAGACTCTCTGGGGAGAAGGAAAAGAAAGCAGGTAAGTCAGCCTGACAGTATAACTTATCACAAATTCAAGGCCTACCTGGACTACCAAGTGAGTTCAAGGCCAGCCTGGCCAAAATGTATGCTGTGTTATAGGACAGAGGGCGGGGGAGAGAGAAAAAGGGAGAGGGAGAGGAGTTCATTTCGAGTGGACAGAGGCATATCTGAGGAGGCAAAAGTAGCAGAAGGCTGAGGTGGGTGGCTTGATTGCCACCAGGGCCGTGGTGATGTCTGGGCCTGGGCTGCTGCCAGGGCCCTTGTCTGGGTTCATGGCGCTGGTCTGTGGCTCCTGATACCACCAAAAGCAGAGAGGACAGGGCTGTAGAGAGTTGGCCCGCCCCTCACTGACTGCAACACTAGGGAGAACTGGTCCTGCCCCTCACTGGCTGAAGCACTCAGGAGAGAGGCTCCTACACCTCACCTGGGCAGCACAATAGAGCTGACCCTGTTCGAAGGGGTTTGGTCAAGCTGTCCCTGAGGGCGTAAGAATGGGAGAGCAGCGGCACCCCTCTAGTCTGCCATGTGGTGGTGCGGGTGAGGGAAAGATGCTCTCCTCCCCTCTCCACCTGCAGTGGGTGGGGGATCTGACCCAAACCCTCACCACTGCAGCGCACACTCAGGAGAACGAGCCCTGCACCTTGCCTGGGTAGCACAGTGAAGTTGAACCTGTAGACAGGGGCACAACTGGTTCCACCTCCCTTGTCTGTGGTATGGTGATGGAGGCGAGGGAAAGATGCCCTCCCTCCTTGCCCCTATTGCCTCCAGCTGGTGAGGGCACTGCCCCTCCCCCCTCTACCAGCTCCAGCACTCAGGAAAGCAGGCCCTGCACCTGTCTGGACAGCAGAGTAGAGCTGACCCTACTGACAGGGGTGTGGGTGAACTTCCCAGCATGGGAGATATGGCCCCACACCTCATCTGCCATATGGTGGTGTGGACTGGAGAGAGACAAATTCACCCCACCCCACCCCCACTCTGCAGCCCCCCACCCCCACCCTTCGCTGCCTACAGCAGGTGGGAGAACTGGCCCTGAGGTCTTAAGAGCGGGAGAGCTGTACCTGCCCCTCACCAGCTTCAGCACTTGGGAGAATGGCCCCTACACCTCCACTGGGCAACACAGTAGAGCTGGCCCTGAAAGTGTAGGTGTAAGAGAGCTGACCCAGAGGACGTGAAAGCTGGAGAACTGGTCTTGCCCCTTATTCACTGCTGCAAGGGCTGAACTGGCCAGAGCAATGCTGGAGAGCTCGACCTGGTGGTGAAGACGAGGGAGAGCTGGTGGGCTGACCAACCTTGCACCTACCCAGGCCCAGAACCAGGGTTATGAGTTGGCCCACCCCAACATCCACACCATTTGTGATCTGCTGGAGCACATGAAGGGATCAGTCCTTCAGACCCAAAGCTGCAGGATCTCCACATTACAGGGCAACAAAGGATATCCAAGAGGAGTCCCAGTGCGGGCCCAGCACGGATAGTGTGATAGAAACCAGAGGCCTTGAACCAGACCAGTGACTCTGCAGTGAACACTTGCACATAAAGATCTATGGATAAAAGGGTTTACTGCATGACTCACTATATCACACTACAGTTTCCATGATAAGATTTCCCTTTTTTTTTTCTCTTAAATTTTTAGTTTATTTTGGGGAAGAGGCTGCAGAGGATAGATAAGAAGGGACAGGAAATGAATGGGATGGAGATGCATGATGTGAAAGACACAAAGAATAAATGAAAAGAAAGTTTAAAAAAATAATAATATGAAGTAAGTAAAGGGCCAGGGTGGAGTTCAGGGTGGCGCACCTGCAGAGCATGTGCAGAGCATGTGTTCAGTCTCAGTACTGAAGAAGAAACAATGCTAACCAACAGTAACCCAAAGGTTATTAGTTCCCACCACAAAGACAAAAGTGATGCAGAAGAAAAGTTTTTAGGTATACCATAACTTTTTCCTCATGTTTAATGTAAATTTTAATTGCAAAAATTTTTAAAAATACAGTTATTACCAACCTCTGCACAAATAGACATGGTATACACAGGCATTATTTGTCCCACGGAAAGAATCAACAGCAGACCATAACTCTGGCTCGTGAACAATACTTACAAGTAGGGAAAAAACAAAACCATGACACAATGCCATAAGAAGAAAGGAATGAAGAAGCTCACAGAATGCTTGGCTTCTGCTAACAAAAAACTAACCACATCTAAATGATAGAAATAGGGCGTAATTCCAGAGGCCGCATCTAAAAGTCACAAATAACAGCCACTGAGATGCAGTTTAAAATAAGACAGCACACACTTGTTTACACTGTAAGCCTATGCCTTCAGAAGGGTATGTGCACGTAACCTGCAGGAAACAAACCTTCAAAGAGTATTTAGAACCACAGCATGTGCATGAAACCCTGCTTGAAAATACATTAGAACACTAAAGAGTTGTTCAGAACCATCCAGCTATGTTGGAAAATATATACAAACATGCTCACTTATTAACAATGATTATCTCTGCATGGTAAATTACGATTTCAGTTCCTTCTTTAGACTTAATTTTCAAATTTTAGCAGTAGACATTTACTAAGCTTATAAATCAAAAGCAAACTTTATTTTTAGCATATATATATGTCTATATGTGTTCGTGTGTGTGTGTGTGTGTGTGTGTGTGTGTGTGTGTGTGTGTGTGCGTGCGCGCGCGTGCGCGCGCGCGCGCGCGCAGGTGAGTGCATGTGCACACGTGTACTTTGCATGTGTAGACCAGAGGTCAAAATCAGGCATCTTCAATCACTTGCACCTTGGTTTTTGAGGCAGGCTCTCTCACTGAACCTGTAGCTCACCGACTGGGCTGTACTACAAGGTCAGCAAGCTTCAGGGATGCCTCTATCACCTCTGCCCAGGGCTGAGGTTACAGCTACTCACTGCCACACACCAGGCTTTTACACGTGTTCTGGGGAGCCACACTCAGGTTCTTGTTGACCAAAAGACATCAGAACCTTGAAGAATTCTCATCAATCTTCTCAAAAAACCTGAAGCTGGATTGACTCTGAAGGCCTGAGTCCTGGCTCCCACCTGCTACTAAATCGATCAATCAATAAATCAGTGTGTGTGTGTGTGTGTGTGTGTGTGTGTGTGTGTGTGTGTGTGTCAGGGACAGTCTCATGGAGCCCATGCTGGTCCTTAATCCTCCCACCTCCCCCTCCCAAGTGCTGGGTTCCAGGCATATGCTACCACCATACCCAGTTTTATGAGTTGCTGAGGATTACCTCAGGGCTTTGTGCATGCTAGGCAAGCACTCTACTAACTGAGCTCTATCCCTAGCCCCTACTGTCCAATCTTAATAGTCATTGCAAGCCTTGTAGTGAGGCTCAAAGAGCTAGCCTAAATAAAGCATCTCCAGCCTTCTTCAAGTGGGACACTAGTACTCTACACATGCAATCTCCTTCTAATTTGACACATCCTCTCTGCTGCCTCTATCCCTCAGCAAAGTAGCAGTATACTCTCTGCGTGTGTACCCATATGCACACGTCTAGTCTCAAAGCCAGGCTTCTCCTCCCTACCTGCTGCTACTCAAGCAGACAGAGACACATGGAGCCAAGTCTTCCACCTTTCTCCTTCTCTTGACTCTCACTTACTTCTATGTAAGTCAAATATAAGAATTACAAAAAGCAGACAAAAGGCCCTGACTGATGAAGTTCAGACTTAATGGCAAGGTACATGAATAATGAGAAAGAACAAAGGATTCCAATTCTGGTTTTGCTGATCATTAATTATGTGAGACTGAGTATATCACTCAACCTCTCAGTTTCATTGACCCCATTTCACATGCTTAAAATAATTCCTATCGTATAATGTTATAATAACGACTAAAATGAAAAATTAAATATTAAACACAAGGCATTCAAAATATAAGTCACTGGGCTAGAGACGGCTCACTGCTTTCTCAAGCGCATTCACAGCTCTTGGAGAGGCCCTGGCTTTGGCTCTAGCACTCACATAGCAGCTCACATCCATCTGCAACTCCAGTTCCAGGGAATCTGATGCCCTCTTCTGGTCTCCACATGCACTGCACACACACACACTGTACATATACAAACACACAGGCAAAACCACCTACACACACACACACACACACACACACACACACACACACACACACATAAAATAAATCTTTAAAACAAAAAGAAGGAACAAATCAGAAAGAGCCAGACACAGTGGCACAAGCAGAGGCAGACACAGAAAACAAAACACACTGGTATTAAACAACCACTATAAATATCAGTGAACCAAAGTTACCAGTTAAAACATAGACAAAGTGGCTGGAGAGGTGGCTCAGTGGTTAAGAGAACTTACTGCTCTTGCAGAGGACTGGGGTTCAGTTCCAGCACCTGCACCAGGCAGTTCATAATGCCTGTAACTCCAGTTCTACTCTGTGGGCACTGGCATGGCCACGGTACACATACATGTATGTAGGCACTCATACATATAGATAAAAGTAAAATAAATCTGGGGGCTGGAGTGATGGCTCGGAGGTTAAGAGCACTGACTGTTCTTCCAGAGGTCCTGAGTTCAATTCCTAGCAACCACATGGTGGCTCCCAACCATCTGTAATGAGATCTGGTGCCCTCTTCTGGCCTGCAGTCATTCATACTGTATACATAATAAATAAATAAATCTTTAAAAAAAAAAGTAAAATAAATCTTCCTAAAAATAAAAAAACAGATAAAGTTTGAATAAAAGGCATATGCTATTTGAAAAGCAATACAGAATAATACAAAGTCAGAAGAAAAAAAAAAAAAAAGCTTAGAAAAAAAATTCAATCCAGGCAGTGGTGGCTCATGCCTTTAACTAATCTCAACACTAAGGAGGCAGAGGCAGGCAGATCTATGTGACTTCAAGGCCAGGGCTATACAAAGAAACCCTGTCTCAAAAAAAAAAAAAAAAAAAGAGGGATTGGAGAGATGGCTCAGTGGTTAAGAGCACTGGTTGCTCTTCCAGAGGATCCAAGTTCAATTCCAACACCCACATGGCAGTCAAAACTGCCTGTAACTCCAGTTCTAGGGGATGTGACCTTCACACAGACATACATGCAGATAAAACACCAATGTATATAAAATATAAATAAATAAGATAAAAAATAAAGAAAATAAAAGAAATTAAAAATTTAGCAGCCAACTCCCCCAGGCCAAATCAAACTGGGATGGCTATTATTCAGACAAATTAGATCTCAAGATCAAAATCATTATTGCAGAGATTAAAAAAAGGTTAAAAATTAAAGTTATTAAAATGTATAAAAATTATAAGATATGTGTGACTAAGTAAAAACTTATAGAGATATAAGGAGATATTAGAAATTTTTAATCTCATTAAAAGCTGTGCATAATGGCACATTCCTGTCTCCTAGCACTTGGGAGGTAAAGGCAAGATCTCTGTGAGTTTGAAGCCAGCCTGTCCACACAAGTTCCAGGCTAGCCAAGGCTACATACACAGTGAGACTATTTTGAGGAAGAGGAAGGGGGAGAAAAAGGGAAAGGAGATGGGAGAGGGGAAGGGGTGGGGGGAAGGGGAGGAAACACTGATTTTTAAAATCCACTGACACTAGCCAACAATAACAACATCTAGCAGGGTATAGTGGTGAGCACATGGAATCACAACACTTGGAAGGTAGAGGCAGGAAAACCTGGAGTTCATGGTCATCTCTGGCTGGCTACACAGTGAGTAGGGGGACTGTCTCAAAAGCCAAAAGGAAAACAATATACTATGTCAAAGAGGTAAATGTACACCACCCGCATTCACTGCAGCATTATTCACAATGTCCACGCTACGAAATAATCAACCTTACTGACCACCCACAGATGAATGAATAAAGAAAATGTGATGCATAGAAAATATACATATAATAATAATGGAACATTATTTAGCCTTTACAAAGAACAAAATCCTGTTATTTGTGACATGGATGAACCTTATTCTAAGTAAAACAAATCAGACAGAGAAAGACAAATGCTGTTGTATCTTACTTATATATAGACTCAGAAGAAACAGCGTAGCAAACTCACAGCAGCAAGGGTAGACTGGGAGTCACTAGGCACTTGGGACGGGAAGGGAACAGGAGATGCTGGCCAAAAGACACCAAGCTTAGACAAGAGAGGGATCCTGGACCTACTGCAGGACAGTGGTGACCACTGGCACTAACAACACACTGCACATCTGGAAGCTGCTGTGAGAGCAGCTCTTCAATACTGTCTCCAGAAAAAGATACATCTGTTAGAAATGGATACTGTCGGAGTTTGAGTGAGAATGGCCCCCAAAGGCTGGCAGGTGTGAACACTTGGTATCCAGTTGGTGGAACTATTTGGGAAGTATTAGGAGGTGTGACCTTGTTGGAGGAAGTATGTCACTGCAGGGATGGACTTTGAGGTCTCATATATACTCAAGCTACGTCCAATGTAGTACACAGTCTCCTTCCGCTGCCTGCGGATCAAGATGTAGAATCTCAGCTCCTTCTCCAGCACCATGTCTGCCTGCATGCTGCCATGTTTCCTACCATGATGATAATGGACTGAACCTCTGAACTGTAAGCCAGTCACCAGTTAAATGTTTTCTTTATGAGATTGCCATGGTCATGTTCTCTCTTCATAGCAATAAAAGCCTAACTAAGATATATACATAGAAATTTTAACATATTTCCCTCAGGAACTAATAGACAAAAACAAACAAACAAAAATAAAGAAACGATGACTTTATATTAATACAAACAAACAAATAAATGGAAAGTTGTTATGAGAAACAAGTTGTTTGCATAGTTTTAAAGTTCACTAAGAGAAAGCTGCAATTCCAATCAAGTGATCCAAGTAACATCATCAGTAACGGGACATATCAAAATTGTGCACTCTCCAGCAGAATTCAATAAAAATACAGCATCAGTATTGATATTCCAAATTTACAAAACCTTGCTCTTAAATATTAGCAAGTAAAGCCCCAGATTAAATTTGTAGCATCATGAAAAATAAATAAGAGATCTCATGAAGTCAAGGAAAGCCTAAGGAAGTACTCCACTGGAGAAAACGAAGACAGTGTACCCAGCACCAACATGCAGGCTAACAACTGTCTATAACTCCAGTTAACGAGAGTCTAGTGCCCTCTTCTGGCCTCCCTGGGCACTGCACACAATTGGTGCACAGCAAGCTAAACACCCACACAAAGAAAATAAAAATAAAACATTTTTAAATCATGAACACTCATACTTAACACTCCTAGGACTACAGCTAAAGTATTAAATACATATTTCTACAGCACGGAAAATATCAATTATTCCTAATTTGTCTTATACATCAAAGACAGTCCTGAAATTTGAAAACTAAATTTCACTTATAAACAAAGGAACGAAACATCTAAACAAAATATTACCAATGTGCCTGGCATGGTGGCACACCTGTTATCACTGTCTTTAAGAAGTGGAGGCAGGAGGATGGAAAGCTCAAGGCCAGCCTGTACTACACAGTAAGTCCCTGTCTCAAGAAGGGGGGGGGGCAATAGTAGTCTGAGTGTGGTGCATTAAAGGCATGCACCTTTAAACCAGCACTCAGGAGACAGATGCAGGTAGATCTCTGGAAGTTCAAGGACAGTGGGTCTACATATCTAGTTCCAAACTAAGTATGGCTACATATTGAGATCTTGTCTCAAAAAAAAAGCAATAGGGCCACTGCTTTTATACCTGTTTGGATATGGTATGTTAAAATAAGAAGGGTTAGGGGCTGGAGAGAGGTTCAGTGTTAAGAGCACTTGCTGGCCTTGCAAAAGTCCCAGGTTAGATCCCCAGCACCCACTGGTGGCTCACAACCATCTGTAACTCTAGTCCCAGGGAATCCAGTGCTCTCTTCCAGCTTCCGAGGATACCAGACACACACAGGTACACAGACATACATTCAGGCAAAACACACATGCACATAAAATGTTTTTAATTAGGAGTCATTCTAGAACTTGTCCCCTTATTTATTCTTGTCTCAGCCTTTTAAGATATTTAAGTCTTATAAAGTTATTTGCAAAATTAGCATGATGATCCTAAACCCTGTCCAATAGAACATGACATAAAGAAAATGCGCCTGTATTTTTTTCTCATAGAAAATGCTACCCTAAAATGTGGACACCAGTTCAGACAGTCAAAACTTAATTCTGCAGCCCGATGCTCCAGCTGCACTAGGGCATATACATTCTTGGCCTAAAGTTCTATATTGTGCTAGTAATGCTATAATTTCAGTTGTCTGATGACCAATCACTACCTACTTCTCTGAAGTAACAGTCTCAGGCTGTGGCTGCCACACTTGCCTGTACAGGGCTCTAGGATGGTTTCCAGCACCATAATGTAAATACTTTTTAAAGTAACAGCTGCAGAACTTCTGAAATGATCCCAAGTCTTTCTTGTGCTCCTTTGAGTCCTGTCTCCAGCCTCCAGGAGAACTGCGCTCTTTTAAACTCACCCAAGTGAGGAGCTAGAGCACCACTGAACGTTGTTTCCCTGACTGACTTTTAAGCTCCTGTGTTCAGAAGGACTCGAGAGACGCGGTTACAGTGAGACGGGACGGTACCTCACAATGCTGGCGGGAAGCCTGGATCTCACATTCGTATTTGTTCTTCACAGACTCTAAGCAGAGCTCTCTATAGATTCCTGCAACCAAGCACAGGGATTCTGATTATGTTGGCAATAAAGCGTCATCAGTGCTTCCCTACAGTCGTCTCCACATAGTTTATAAGACGACTCAATAAGAAAGTCACAAATGATTCCAACTTTACCCTTAAAAACTAAAAAAAAAAAAAAAAAAGAATCAAAACGCATAACAAGGAAGATGATGAGAAAATACGAGTTCGTGAGCTAGGAAGAAATCACACGGCTACTTTTCGTTGTGCCTCATACTTCTAAGAACACTCCTAAACGTTCGCTAGAGAATGGTCAAAATAAAAAGCACAATCCTTTTCTGATGAAAGCAATCCTCAGGTTTCTCCTAACAGAAGAGAGACCGACAATAAACTCTGGTTTCATCGGGCATACATAACCAAAGCAAGAAATGGATACTTTACTGTCGAAACCACTGTATCCAAACTAGTCTCTTCAGAGTCCAAAGCGTGAAGACGACTAACTGTGTGGGGGCAGAACAAGGTAAACCATCTGAGAGTGCTCCCAGCAGGCAGAGGCCAAGTGCTGGCCTCACAGGGCACAAGGGGACATAAAACAGGCAGCAAGACCATGCACATGTGCACATGCAGACTGGCAAGCAGATAACTCTAGATGGGCTACTCAATGCCAAGTCACAGGTGGCCTGGGGACATCATCAGCTGTCTGAACCGTCAAGGAGGGTGGCAGATACCTGGACCTATGCCATCCGCAACATATTCACCCAAACAATGCCACAAAATCAAAGCGTCACAAAGTGTACAAAATGTCTCGCATTCCTACCTGCTACCTTCGTGCGAATCTGCATATTTTCTTGTAAAGTTGCCAGCGGTTCCAAATACTCTGGTGCTTTACCAGCTATGACTTCTTGGAGCTTTGCATCCACCTGACTCAACCGTTCTTTATAAAGTCTTAACAAAGCAAAAATTAAGACATTAATTAAAATTCCCAACAAAGAGCAACATGCCACCCCCATGCATTATTTTCTAGAAGTGCTCATGTTCCAATCACCTATCAAATGCACTCCGGCCTTGACTGCAATCAGAAAACCCACCTTATTTGACTTTACATACATCATAATATTCAACTAGATACCAGTCCAAGGTGTTTTTTAAATCAGTATCATTCTTTAGTCACAACAAAAAATGCAATTAAACTTCAGGCTCAGCGGCCTTTGTCTGTTGTCTAAAACTACTGGGGAGGGGAGTGAGGAAAGAAGGTGGACTGGGCAATGCAGCAAGAACCATCTCAGAAAAATAAAAGTGAAAAAAAACCCAAAATGACTATTTTGAGACTCCCAATCTTTGTTTTAATTGAACAACAATAAATCAAATCTAAAAGGAAAGGTTACTTTAAATACTAAGCTTAAAAGAAATACGGAAATCACCTTTAATAGTTTGGGTATTGATTATATTATTGTCACAGTAAGTAAGGTAAAATGAGCTAATGGACGAAGAGATGAAGAATGGAAGCTCAGCACAGCTAGCTCCACACGAGGCTGCTGTAATCCCAGCACTTGGAAACGGAGGCAGAAAGAGCCCAATTCTGAGGCAGTCTGGGCAATACCGTGAGCGCTGCACAGCCTGGACTACGAGGCAATAAACGACAAAGGAGAAGTAAGAAGCCAGTGTGGAGGCACACTCGGGAGGGATATGCTAAAAGGCAGAAGCAGGAGGATCGCAAGCTGGAGGGCAGCCTGGGCTACACCTTGGGCCCCGTGAGTAAAGGCATTTGCTACCAAAACTGATGACCTCAGTTTCATCCCCAGAACCCACAGGGTAGAAAGAGAGAACTGGCTCCTGCCACTTGTCCTCTGGCAGGCACCAAGGCACAAATGCACCCACACATACACATATATTCACACATATGTATGCACACACACACATACACACACACACAAAAAAAAAAAATACCAGAGGACGCAGGTTCAAATCCCAGCACCTACATGGTAACTAACAACCATCTGTTACTCCAGTCTAAAGGGATCTGACACCCTCTTGTGGCCATCACAGGCATTTGCACCCATGGTACATAGACACAAATGTGTGTAAACCACAAATACACATAAAATAAAGAATAAATAAATATAATAAATAAAATCTAAAAAAATGCTTTCAAAAAGGATGAGATGAAAAACTGGTAAGGGGTCTCTATTGTCCCTATTCACGAATATGCTTACAGATACTGTAGAAAGAGAAAAGTCAGGGAAATCACCTTAATTTAAAGCTAGGAATGTAGCTTAGCAATATAACACTTACCTAGAATGTACAAAGCATGGGGTTCACTCAGCAATACCAGATTGGGGGAAAAAAAAACCTTACTAGTTGATGTAATAGTTGGATTATCAAAAAGATTCAGTATGTGAGAAACTGTTTATTTCTGAAAATAATTCCACAATATAGGGTTCTTTTTAACAGGAAATCCTATTAATTCTTTTTTGTTTGTTTTTGTTTTTTCAAGATGGGGTTTCTGTCTTGGAACTTGCTCTGTAGACCAGGCTGGCCTCAAACTCCCAGAGACCCTCCTGCCTCTGCCTCCAACAGGCTCATTCTGAAATGGCAAGGCAAGTTTGAGAGTTAAAGTAATAAACAGTCCACTTTTGTCTATGGTCCCTCAGCAACAACAACATAGAGTTGTGGTTAATTGTCAAAACAATACACTGCTACATCTGGGTTAAAGTTTCCTGGGCTCAAAAAACAACTGTAGCAGAATCTTAAAATGTCTTTATTAATAAGATCAAACCTGAGGCCAGTTATTGGAGTGAAATGCTGGAAGATCAGAGAGACAGAACAAGCCACAGCTACCTCACCTCGCTGGATCCTCAGCTGATCCTGTTTCCTCAGACTGGAGGCCTCTGAGTCCTCATTCAGAATGGGTCTCAGCTGAACTGCTGCTCAAAAGCCTGAAAGCTTAACCAGCCAAATGCTTAACCAGGCCAAATGCCTAACCAGCCAAATGCCTCTAGTTTCTGGTCCTCACGACTTATATATCTTTCTGCTTTCTGCCTCACTCCCTGGGATTAAAGGCGTGAGTCACCATGCTTGTATGGTGTATGCTTGTATGGTGTACACATGGCTGTATCCTTGAACAGATGGATTTCTGCCTCTGGAATGCTAGGATTCAAAGGCGTGTGCTACCACTGCCTATCCTTTATGTTTAATATTGTGGCTGATCTGTCTCTGACCCCAGATAAGTTTATTAGCATGCACAATATTTCGGGGAACACAATACCACAAACAACCATAAACATATAAAGCCAGAAGTATGATATGATTGATAGCTTTTTAAAATTATAACAGATTTTAAAGAAAACTCACTAAAACATTGGCAGAAAGGTAACACACCTGAAGAACACCAAATATATATAAAATACTGAGAGAGCTCTTTGAATTTTTGATGGAATTTAAATGAAGAGGATATAAATTAATAATAGTCTATTATATAACTTTTAAAGACAGGGTCTCACTACGTACCCCAGGCTAGCCTGGGATTTTCCATCTTCCTGCCTCACCCTCCTGGCACTGGAGTTATAGGCATGTGCCATCCTGACCAGCTCATCCACCCTTTCCAAAAAACAGATTCCTCAAAATCAATAAAAATTCTATAAGCTTGTGATTCAAGCTCAAATTCAAGAAACACACCCTTTGACAGTAACTATCCTAATACCGAGTAAATGCTCAATCATTAGCTCACTGTCCAGTATTCAAATGAATGAGGGGCCAAAGAGATGGTCCCAGCACCCAGCTGGTGGCTCACAACCGTCCCTAACTCCGGGTCCAGGTGATCTGATGTCCTCTTCTGACCTCTCAGAGGGCACAGGGCACACATGCAGGCAAAACGTATTCAGAAAATGAATAAATCTAAATTTGAATAATGTTAGTGACTGGGAATCTGGTACAAACCCCTCTGTCTTGTGAAGGCAGTGGGAGATGTCACCTACACACTCCAGCTGGGCTGGAGGCTTTATGCAGATCACTTCAGTGCTCTAGGATTCTAGACCAGGAGGAGCAGCACAACTGTATCATTCCCTATCTCTTCTAAAGCTTTAAGACACCCTGCAGAGATACAAAGTATGAAGGGCTAAAAATAGGCAAGGCACTTGGAGTAAGATGGAAAAGTAAAGATTTTAAACCCAATGCAAAAATTGTCTTTTTTTCTGATAAGTCAGTTCCTCAAGAATGAACATTCCTGTGTGATGGTCATGGATCTACTTTTAATACATCCAGGGATGAAAGAAGCTTGGAAGGGGAACTAGTTGGTGATCACAGTTGAACCAGCAGAGCAACGTGGCCCCAAGTGAACAAGATAGGATTTGGTGACTACTTGCAAAGCTGTCCCACATATGAGAACTTAAAGCAGTCTTCCTTTATTGGATAGCTCTAAAATACACTTCACAAGATTAGCAGGTAAATCTTAATGAACTGCATAAAAATTCTTCATTGATGAGCTACTTCTGCTAAAATATAAAGACCTAAATTTCGGCCCACAGAAACATTTCAGTGGTTAAGAGTGAGTACTGGCGGGGCGTTGGTGGGGCACGCCTTTAATCCCAGTACTCGGGAGGCAGAGGCAGGCGGATCTCTGTGAGTTCGAGGCCAGCCTGGGCTACCAAGTGAGCTCCAGGAAAGGCGCAAAGCTACACAGAGAAACCCTGTCTCGGGAAGAAAAAAAAAAAAAAAAAAAGAGTGAGTACTGATCACTCAGAAGGCCTGAGTTGGTTTTCTGCACACACGTCAGGTGGCTTGCAGGGAAGCCAGCTTCTGACCTCCATGAGCACCTCCATGCTCATGTGTGCAGAGCTATCCCCCAAACACACCCCGTTCACACATACACATAATTAAAAATAATTTTCTAAAGCATACACACACATTTGCTTCCTCTTTGCCAGGATGATACTAGATAAACTCCCTATGTTGCCCAAATGGAATCAAACTAATTTTAATTTAAAATTAGCAATGGAAATCTTTTATTTAAAAAGTCTTGCTCTGTGGCCTAGGTTTATCTGGAATGGCCAATCCACCTACCTCTACCTCTCAAGGGTTGAAATTACAGGCATGACACCAAACATGTTAAAATAATGTAAACCTGTACAATAAAATATTATACTGCCAGGTGATAGTGGCACACACCTTTAATCCCAGAACTCAGGAGGCAGAAGCAGGCTGATCTCTATGAGTATGAGGCCAGCCTGGTCTACATAACAAATTCCAGGACAGCCAGGGCTATACGGAGAAACCCTGTCTTGAAAAACAAAAACAAACAAACAGAAGTGTGTGTGTATGTGTGTGTGTGTGTATACACTCACATATATACTACACACATATATACACACACACTTTGTATTTTCTAATATGTTAAACTAGGAGAAAATAATACTCATATATTCATCTCTAGTACCAAAGAAAGAGAAGAAATGGCATAAACAGGATTAATATGGTAAACACGTTGTCTCCCCGCCCTGCTTGGGGGCCTTCACTGAGCATGATGTTGGACACTTGCAACCCCAGTACTCAGAAGATGGAGGCAGTAGAATGTCAACTTTGAGGCCAGGCTAGGCAAGACAGCAAGATCCAGTCTCCAAGTGTCTTAGTTAGCTTCTGTTGCTGTGATAAACATCATGACCAAAAGCAACTTAGGGAAGAAAGAGTTGATTTCATTTTACAGCTTAGAGTCCATCATCCAGGGAAGTCAGAGCAAGAACTCAAGGCATCAACCTGGAGGCAGGAATCAATGCAGAGATCATGGAAGAATGCTGCTTGCTTACTAGCTTACTTCCCAAGGCTTACTCAGCCTGCTTTCTTATGCCTAATAGGACCACCAACCCAGGAACAGCACCACGTATCTTCAGTGGGATGGGCCCTCCCACATTAAACATCAATCAAGAAAATGCCTTACAGATTTGCCATAGCCCAATCCTATGGAGGCATTTTCTTGATTAAGAAGATTCTTTCTTCCAGAATAGAGAGATGGCTCAGTGATTTAGAGCACTCACTGCTTTTTCCAGAGGACCTGGGTTCAATTCCCAGGACCCACATGGTGCCTTACAACCATCTGTAAGTTAAGTCCAGTTCCAGGAGATCCAATGCTCTCCTCTGGCTTCCACGATACCAGGCACACATGTGGTATACAGACATACATGCAGGCAAAATAGTCATACATAAAAAAATAAAAAAAAAACCTTTCTTAAAAATTCCTTCTTCACAGATAACCCTACATTGTGTCAAATTGACAGAAAAAATAGCCAGCACACAAGGAAAAGAAGAATTCCTAAGAGATCCACTTTTGTGGCACCAATTTCACAAGAGTTCTGGCATTAACAGGGAAGTGGAGGGGTGAATGGAAGTGTGGTGATGCACAACTGTGATGTTACCTATTCAGGAGGCCGGGCAGAAGGGCGGCAGAGTAGAGGCTAGCATCAACAATTTGGCAAGGTCCTCTCTCAAAATTAAAAATGGGTTGCTGGTGTAGCTCAGTAATAGAGTGCTTATCTAGCACATGCCAGGCCCTGGATTCAATCTCCAGGACCAAAAGCAAACAGCAGGTAAAGTGGGGAGAAAAGTTGGTATCTCTTAGGCACCTACCACATGCCAAGCAAATGGCAAAGAATTTTACATACAGCCCCTTGTGGTGGTCTGAATAAGAATGGCCCCCATAGGCTCATATATTTGAATGCTTAGTTGTGAGGGGTTGGCACTACTTGAGAAGGATTAGGAGGTGTGGCCTTGTTGGAGGAAGTGTCACTGAGGGGGGTGGGCTTTAAGGTTTCAAAAGCCTAAGCCAGGTCCAGTGTCCTGCTCTCTTCCTGTTGCTCTCAGCTACTTCTCCAGCATCATGTCAGCCTGCACAATGCCATGCTCCCTCACATGATGATAATGGACTGAACCTCTGAAACTGTTAGCCAACCTTAATTAAAGGCTTTCTTTCATGGGAGTCTCTTCACAGCAACAGGACACGCACGAAGACCCTCCTTAATTTTCACAGTGGATTGTGAGGTCATGAACGGGGTTGCTTTAATGGATGGATGGACTTAATCAAACAGGGCTCTCTACCCTCTTGTGCTCGGCAAGCTCTCTACCACTGACTTCATCCCCTGCACCCGATCACCTTCCATCTGTTAAGAAAGCCTGATTTACAGTATGGCGCTTTCTCAGAAAACTGGGAATCAATCATCCTCAAGACCCAGCTATACCACTCTTGGGCATATACCCAAGGAATGCTCAATCATACCACAAGGACACATGCTCAACTACTTTAATTATTTATAATAGCCAGAACCTGGAAACAACCTAGATGCCCCTCAACTGAAGAATAGATAAAGAAAATGTGGCACATATACACAATGGAGTACTACTCAGCAGTAAAAAACAATGACATCATGAAAATTGCAAATATCATCCTGAATGAGGTAACACAGACTCAGAAGGACAAACATGGTATGTACTCACTCATAAGTGGATACTAGATGTAAAGCAAAGAATAACCAGACTACAACCCACAGCTCCAGAGAAGGTGGCTAACAAGGAGGACCCAAAGAGGAATGCATGGATCTCCCTGGGAAGGGGAAATAGATGAGATCTCCATGAGTAAACTGGGGATGAAGGGGGGCAATAGAGGGTAGGGGATGGGGGATGAAAACATAAGGGAATGGGATGGTCAAGCTGGAACAAGGATGAAGTAGGAGAGCAAGGAAAGAGATACCATGATAGAGGGAGGCATCATGGGGGTAGGAAGAAACTAAGTGCTAGGGAAGGTCCCAGGAATCTACAAGGATGACCCCACCTTAGACTACTAGCAATAGTGGAGAGGGTGCCTGAACTGGCTTACCCCAGTAATCAGATCGGTGAATACCCTGTCATCATAGAGCCTTTCTCCAGTAACTAATGGAAGCAGATGCAGCGATCCACAGCCAAGCACCAGGCCGAGCTCCAGGAGTCCAGTCGAAGAGAGAGAAGAGGGATTCTATTAGCAAAGGGCATCAAGATCATGATGGGGGCACCTACAGAGACAACCAAACCAAGCTAGGGGAACTCACAAACTTTAGACCAACAGCTATGGAGCCCCCATGCGACTGGACTAGGCCCTCTGCATAAACGAGACAATTGTGTAGCTTGATCTGCCTACGGGGCTCCTGGCAATGGAATCAGGACCCATCCCTGGTACATGAGCTGGCTTTTTGAAGCTCAGTGCCTATGGTGGGACACCTAGCACAGCCTTGATACAGGAAAGGGGCTTAGACCTGCCTCAGCTGAATGTACCAGGCTGTGTTGACTCCCTGTGGGAAGGCATACCCTGTTGGAGGAGGAAATGGGGGGCGGGTTGGAAGGAGGAAAGGTAGGAGGGGTGGAAGAAGGGAAGAGAGGGGAACCTGTGGTTGGTATGTAAAATGCATAAAAATTCCTTAAAAATAAAAAAAAAATTTAAAAAAAGAAAATGTAGAGTCATAAATAAATAAATAATAAAGAAAGCCTGATTTAGGAGCTGGAAAGATGGCTCAGCAGTTAAGAGCACTGGCTGATGGGAGTTTGATTCCCAGCATTCAAATGGCAGCTCACAATCATCTGTATGTAATTCCAGCTGCTGGGGATCCAATGCCCTCTTCCTGGCCTCCATGTGCATGTGATACACAGACACACATGCATGCAAAACACACATGTGCACACACACACAAAGAACAATTTTTTAAAATGCATTCAAATCTGATTCAGAGCTCTTCCACTCCATAACAATTTCTCCAAAGAAAAGAGCCTTTAGTAGAATGCACATGTAACACCAGAGGCAAAAGGCCAGACTTCATTTGCTAGTTTTTGATAAACTACGGGAACAAAAGCCTCTCAGAGCATCAGTTCCCTCACTATTAACATGGAAGACTACCCTCCAACCTTACAGAGCTGTTACAAGGAAATTAAGTAACACACATGAAATGGATGATATACACACCATTCAATGTTAAGCTATAAAATCAAATTACCAAATAGAAAATTGGAGGACAATACTCTATTTTAATCTCAAATTTTAAACACGGTCTCAGCCTGGTGGCACAGAGCTGTAAACCCAGCTACACCAGAGGTAAGGTTAGAAGGATCACAAGCTCAAGGCCTGCCTGAGCTACAAAGTTGAGTTCAAGACCAGCCTGGTCAACTTAGCCAGACCTGTCTCCAAAGAAAAAGTAAAAGGAGGGATCTGGGGCTATAGCTCAGTGGCAGAGCACCTACTTATCATGTGCATAGTTTCATCTCCAGCACCAGAGGGGAAAATCTTCAGCCAATTATTTAACAAAGGAATGAATGATGCAGACTAGGACCAAGGGTGCAGCAACGCACACACTTGAAGCGCCAGCACCCACACTCCAGTCACCTACTCCATCCCACCCCCAAGAACTTCTTGCCTCAAAACCCTGTTTAGTTAATGAGGTATCCTGATGCCTCCTTCAGATCAGATCAGTCTGTTCCCATAAAACACAGAAGGGAGCACAGCAGAGACGATGGAATTCCTCTTGTGCTAGCAAAGATGATGCCACCGAGACTCAAGCGACAATGACCTCCTGCGGTTGGTACTTACTGATCTTTGAGATCTGTAAACTGTTTCTCAAGATTGGACATTTCATCTAAACATTCCATTCTTCTCCTTTCACAGTCTTCATCATCCATTTCTGTTAATAAAAAGACAAAACAGAAACCATCAAAGATCAAACGTCAAGGCAGGCATGGGAGCACACACAGGCCCGGGTCCCAGAGCTTGCGAGGGACAGGCAAGAGGGTTAGGAGTTCAAGGCTAGCTACAACCGTATGCCACACAGCAAGTTGGAGGCCAGCCTGGGGTACATGAGACCATATCTCAAAAAACAAAAAAGATAAAACTGTTTCAAATACATCTGAAGCTAGTTCAAATAGAGAAAAAAAATGCTGTAATTTGAAATTGGACATCCAAGGTCTATATTAAACCTTAAAGGAAAATAATTTTTATCCAAAGTAATTACCACTATAGAATTAATTTAATGACAGATTAGTTAAAGCTCCAGCAGTCTCTAGAGCTCCTGGTGTTTATCCATTTTTTCAGTCTTCTTAAAGGACTTTAAAAGCTATGTCAATTAAGTAATTAACCCACTTTTGGTTTTACACTAATTCTTGAGAACTTAGCACCAAAAATGACTATGCTCATAAAATGTCACTAGTATTCAAAAAACACATCTGGAATTCCTTCTTCACAACTGCAGCATGTCAGCTATGGTAGTACATGATGTGTGATCCCAGCACCAGAGAATTTGAGGAGGGAAATGATAAAGTTTCAAAGCCAGCCTGGGCTGAAGAAACAAAAAAAGAAAAACCAGAGCCAGAAAGATGTCTCAGAAGTTAACAGTGAATACTGCTCTTGCAGGAGCCCCAAATTCAGTTCCCAGTATCCATGCCATGGCTCACAATTGCCTGTAACTCCAGTTCCAGGGGATCAGATGCCCTCTTTTGGCCTCCAAACACAACATACACATACAGATGATTTTTCAATTTTTTTTTAAATCCTA
Source organism: Peromyscus aztecus (assembly GCA_902168405.1). Lineage (NCBI taxonomy): Eukaryota > Metazoa > Chordata > Mammalia > Rodentia > Cricetidae > Peromyscus > Peromyscus aztecus. Next base: position 1,988 of record CABHPQ010167659.1, on the reverse strand, counting down.
AAAATAAATAAATAAAAAATAAAAATGAAGATGGAAGTGGAAAAGCCACATGGCTGAATACCCCATCACATAAAAAAAGCAACTAATTGCTAGGCAGCAAGGTGTGGCACAGGCCCTTAATTCCAGCACTTGAGAGGCAGAGGCAGGTGGATCTGTAGGCCAGGTTGGTCTACATAGGAAGTTCCAGGCCAGCCAAGGCTACACAGTGAAACCTTGTCTCAGCAACAACAGAAAACAAGCTAATCCCACTACATGGAGCTTAGGGAATCCTGTGCTGGCACTCATCTTCTCACTGTTCCCTCTCTCCAGATCACTGTCAGTCAAAGAGAGAGAGCAAAGGAGGCAAAAGGGAAGCCAACTTTTAAAGACAGTAACCAGTAATTACCAGGTCTGTCCCATTTCATCTTCTATTTTTATATCATATATATGAAACACATCAAAATAGATCTGCATCTTGAGCTTCATCAAAGAAAGGGTCAAACTATGAGAAAGAGTCACAGCACGTGTAGTTATTTTCATATAGCAAGGAAGTATATGATGATAATTTTCTAAAACAACTAAAGTATCTCTGCCTCTTAATAGCCTCCTCCGTAGGTCTTTAAAACTCAACTGGAGATCTAATTCCACGTAGAGCACAGGCCCAAACTGTTCAAGGGTTTGACAGGGAGCAGGAGGGACAGGACAGGGACACATGATCGCGCACACACGCAACACTTGGTCCCTCAGAGCTTCCGATCTTCCAAATTCTGTAGGAAGTTTCTGTGTCCCCAGGATCTGCTCAGTACCAGGTGAGACAGGAAAAAATGGGCCATGTAATATGCAAGGTGTGGTAGAATAAAAATAGTCTTAGAAAAAGTAAAACTGTAAAATGCATTTAAATGATTTACTTGCACTTAAAATATTGACTTTTAGTTCAAATCACTATTATGATCTTAGTAAATTATGTTATTTTCTAGAATGAGTTTTTTTTGAACATGTTAAAAATCATGACAATGTAAATATTAGAAGGAAAGAATTATAACACATTTAATGGGAACCTGGCTCCCATTAAAACCCAAGAAGAACATGGGCTGGAGAGATGGCTCAGAGGATCTGAGCACATAACTGTTCTTGCAGAGGACCCAGACTGAGTACCCAGCACCCACACTGGGGGGCTCACAACCACTTATAACTCCAGCTCCAGGAGATCCAATGCCCTCTTCTGGACTCCATGGGCATCCTCACTCATATACCTGTACCTACACACAGACACATACATATACACATAAGTAAAAATAAAACCTTAAAAAACAAGCAAACAAGAACACTTAATATAAAAATGTTTTGCTCCTGGGCTACACAGCACAACCCTGTCCTCTATATCCCACCCAAAAAAAAAAAAAAAA
>CABHPQ010167658.1:15354-37355 GCA_902168405.1 Peromyscus aztecus | reverse complement strand
GAGAGAGAGAGAGAGAGAGAGAGAGAGAGAGAGAGAGAGAGAGAGAGGACTGGGTATGATGACGGACTGGCTCTTTGGAGAGGAAAAGGAGAGACGGCGAGCTGGATGGAGAACTGTACATGAGCAGGACCTACAGAGGTGAGAAAAAAAAGTTGTGTGTGGGGGTGTTCTAAAGAGACCCTGTATGGAAGGAAAGAGACGGTTTAGAAGGCTGGCTGGTGTGATTCTAGTTCTGGTGGGGAGGAGGCGAGCCTGGAGCTCTTCGTCTTTCCTAGTTGTTGTTGGTTTTTTTTTTTCTTTTTTCTTTTTCTTTCTTTTTTCTTTTCTTTTTTTCTTTTTTTTCTTTTTTGCTCCGAGTAGAAGGGCCCCCTCCAGTGTCTTCCTTAGGCCAGTGCTTTGTTATTCTGTGTGCCCAGCCAGCCATCTACTTTGCTCAGGCCTGGGATAAAAGAAAGAAAGGAGGGGTGAGGGGAAAGAAATTTTTTTAAAAGAAGCATCTTCCCGTCGGTCCCCTCCCTTTCGGTTCTTTTTTTTTTTGAGTCTGCACAGGAAAGCTCCGCTTCCAGGCAGAGGAGGTTGGGGAGAGCGACTCTGTCAGGTACAGCACTAGTGGCTGTCTGTGAAGATGGAGGGGGATTATGCCTCGGATTCCTCTGAAATATTGGCTAAAGGCTTCAAAGGATCCGCAGCGGGAGGCGAGGGTGGGGGAGCATCTCCCCAGCTCGCACCCACCCCTTCCCACTTTGCGTCTACCAAATGACAGGCTGGTGCTCGCTCTGGGTGATTTTGGCCTTGGCCTCAGCCAAGCAGTTGATGCAGAGGAGGGCCCGGTTTGCAAGACTGACAGAACTCTGCATGCTAGAGAAAGAAGGAAAAGAAAAAAAATTTTTTTTTTCAAGCAGTCCTTGGGAAATTTTCTTGTTCTCTCTCGATTTATTTATTTTTAATTTTTTAACCGACCGTTTTCCAAATTTGATCAGCCCCAGCCCCTCCCTCCACTCCCACCCTACTGCCTCTCCCCCCACCCCCACGCCCGGCCAAAGCATAAACCATAGAGTTACGGTCTTCTCTCGATTTTGGAGTATCGCTTCCTGCCCCCGCCTTCCCTCCCCGCCCCATTCTCTGTCCTATGGAACACCTCGCCTAGCCTAGCGCACTGCGAGCTCACATTCTCCCCCCGGCTCTGGATGGCGCTCCTGGAAGCTCTGCAGCCAGGCTCCACTTCAAATGGGTGAGTTCAAAAACCTTTCTAACCTCGGAATCCTGCTTCTCCCAAACCCCATCTCTTAGGGTTGCTGCATGTGGCACGCTTGCCCTGGGGGAAGGCAGAGGGTTATTTTCTTCTCCTTAGTCTATTCCTGCTAGTTACAAATGAAAGCTTTGAAGAGATATTTAATCCTGATTGTAGATCACATTTTTTTAATTAACCAAATAGAAATGGTTATTTCTGAGTCTATTCATATTATTTCCCAATTTAGTATATTGTTTTGCCCAAAGCTTAAAAGTTTTATTTGATATAGCTGCCATTTGCATGTTCAGGCATGTATATATATATATTGCGTATGCAGGGTTGTACGGAGTCAGCAATGGATCTAAATTTTGTGAAGGGAAGGGGCTTAGAAAGCCAGGATGTCGCCACACTGGACCACCTGTTTGCTGCATTTTAGTCCCGAGTCTGCAACTGAAATTGCCTGTCATTCTCCTTTTGCTTTGTTTTGTCTCAAGAAAGAAAAAAAAATACTGTGTTGCGCTCCCCTCAGTCCCTGAGACCCTAACTTGTGATGTTTACCGTTTAAATCCACGGGTTAGGCTCTTGGGAGCTGCGAGTCGTGCCTTTGCGTCGCTGAAGGAACTTTTTGTCTTTTAAGAAAAAGAAAAAAGAAAAGAAAAGAAAGTTTGTCAGAAGTGACGAGAGTACACCTCTGAGGCTTCCATTGTTAGATGGGATCAGGTGACCAGAGTGTGGCAGCTCCTGGCTTCTGTTGAAGTAGACTGTTAGCACCCTGTGTTGGCTGTGATGGACGCCTGTGTATATGACTGACACTGAGGCTGGTGGCAACTCATCGGCGGGGTCTATTCCTTGAGAGCAACACGCAGGACTGCCAGAGCGTGACACCAACAGCTCAGTACCTGGTGGTTGACCTCAGAACATCTCAACGGAAGTCCCAGCATGCCCCCTGCCTCCAACTTTTAAACACAACAGTTAATCTGAAAATTTTGCTCAATTAAAACGGGCATGAGAATATGTTATATCTGCATTGTCCACACATGCGTTGTGTATGGCTAGACAGCGGTTTCACTGACATAGGTGTGCTGGAACCACTGGTTTGGAATAAATGAATAGGTTACATATTCAACTCTTGTATTCAATACAAAGGAAAGAAATGAAGAGACTAGGAAAGATAAAATACGCGTTTCTTTGCAAGATTTCTTAAAAACAAAATGGAAGGAGGAATCCTACCTCCTTGCTTTGGTACCTCTTTAAAAATGTTATGCTTGGTGAATTGAAAGGTGATAAGAATAGAAATGGATTTTCTAAATATCATGGGATGAAAGAAATAATTGAGTGCATTTGATATTGCGTTCTTTGGGGGAAATCAATGCCTACGACTCTTCTTTAGAAGCTGGGAAGATTTTTATCAGGATTTTAATTCAATTCGACAAAGCTATTGGTAATACCAAACCACATTTAAAAAGGATCCTCTCTTGAGGTAATTGTTAGCATTTTCTAGTTTGTAGTTTTCTGGGATTATAACTTTCCATGGCAGGGTAATTTCAGTGATTCAGGTCAGCCTCACATTAGGGAAGAAGGACGCGGCTTACCTTCCCTTTGTTGCAGAAAATTCGGGCGTACAGTTTCCTTTAAACAGTTTTACTCTTCTCAGCCCAACCTTTCTCTCCATTTTTGGAAAATGCCTAAATCAACCCAGACTCCAAATGCTTTCATCTTTGAAAGATTTTGTAATGGTTGTAACCTCATTGTACACAGAGAGAGGAAAGTGATGGAAGCTGCTCTTGTCCCATTTTTAAATGCTTATCTCAATTTTACTCATTTACCCCAAATTACAGTCAAGAAAGCATTTTGCATCAGAATGCTGAATTGAGAAGTGTGCAACAATTGTGCTACGTCTTTTGTTGAAACCTCTTGTACGGCTGTAATTTAACTATTACTTGGCAGCCTTTGATAGAATGTGCTTCAAAGCTTACAGTTATTTAAGAGATTTTTCCATTAGTTTATATAAAATGATTAATGATTCCCCATCCCGTTTCAACTAATGTGCATGCATAGCTATGTGGAAATTATGGTGGTGCATCAGTTTAACTTATGGGTAATACATATTATCACATTATACATTTGAAAGATCGGCAAACATTTGGTGCTTTTTGAAGGCAAAATATGTATGCAGCTGACGTGACAGAAATGTGTGCATGGATCAATAAAGATATGATAGATGTGATTTCTCTGTGATTTCAAGTGATAGAGGGACATAATTCAATACAAACGTTTCAGTTTGTACAAGCAGGCACTCCTGCTTTTCCCGTGTTTTCAAGTGGATTGTTCCTGTTCTCAGGCTGCTACTGTAATGCAGGTTACCCAGGCATTCAGCAGTGCATGCGACACACCAGATTTCTATATTTCAGCAGGCAACTGCTTCAGTCCAAGGGCAGGTTTCTCAACACCCCCTCTTCCTCATGGAGCCCATCAGCGAAGTTCAGTGAAATGAATAACATAATTGGTGGTTGGTTCAATCACTACCAGTCTAGACTAGCCCAGACGCATCAATTAGAGGGGACTGTCTTTTAAAGGGAGAGTGTAGCCGAAACAAGCAGGCTATTATTGATACTGATCTTTAAAAGCGCAAATCCAGCCTGGCAGATAAAATAAAATAAAATAAAATAAAAAATAAAAAGGCGGTGAGCTGCAGTGGGGGAAGAAAAGAGACCCAGGGAACTGGAGCTGGGGTGCGGAAGGACAGGAAGCTGAAGAGAAAGGGGGGGATAATGAGTGGAATGCAGTCCTGTACCTCCTTGGAGCACAGTTACAATTCAGTTCACAGGGTGCAGTGGCTCACTGTATTTTTAACTAGCATGCACACACACACACACACACACACACACACACACACACTCACACACACCTTCACTAACACGACCACCTCCTTTAAAAAAGTCTTCTTTTCTGCTAGCTTAAAACCAATGCAGTTGAAATCTAACAGCTTTAAGAAGCCACACTGATAACAAGAAGAACCAGCTGAAACCCCTTTTGCAATATTTACCCAAAAGAAAAATAGGTTAAATGCTTAATTTTCAAATCTCTATTCTTTTTGTTTTATTTTGTTTTAAGAGAGCAAACTAGAGAAGAGTACTCATTTTTAAAATCTGGAACTGGAACCAATTTTATGGGCAAAACACCTTTATCCAAAAAGTTTACAGTTTTCCATCGAATACAGTAAAGTAAGAAGAATGTAACAAAAGGCCTTGGTGATTTGTTGGTTTTTTTTTTTTTTTTCCTTCTCTTCTTCTTTTCTGAGGGAGAAAAACAGATGATTTAGAAAGTGTTAGGAACATATCAAGCCCCAGGGAAAGAAAACGTTTGATTGGAATTAATTAAAACACTGCTAATATATTCTAATAAAATCAGATTTAACATTCTAAACTAATCCGCCTAGCATGTCAAAGGCAAAGAAAAGTATTATCTTTCTTATTTGCATCTAGACAACTCGAATGCATTTGCTCATTCGGCAGAATTAATTTCTTCCACCAGTCTATTAAATCTCCTCACAGATTTGGTCAAACTTACTCTTTCAGACTAGAAGGGAGTGGGGTGGGGAAGCCATGGAAGGTGTTTGGAAGACTAGTGACTGTATTTAGGGCCGGGATTCTGGCTGCCTGTAGTCTCTTCCTTCGCTGTAATGGGGTGTGGAGAACAGCGGGGATTGCACAGTGATAAACGGCTCAGGGTTTTTTTTTTTTTTTTCCCCCTTTCTCTCCTTCTACCTGCTGGCTTATTTAAAATTTTCAGTTGCCAAATTATATGAATGGCATTTATTCTGTGCGGTCAGCCTGCTCATCAGCATCTAATTTTTGTTTTCTAATTTCAGAATCCATGCTATCACAGATTCCTAATGGAAAATAAATAATAAATAAATAAATAAATGTCCTTATAACCAGAAACCCATCATCTTTTCTCGGCTTTTTTTTTTTTTTTTAAACTTCAATCCTAAGGACAAGTGAGGAAAGGAATGTAAAATTTTATTCACCAAGAGCTTAGTTCTTTGTTCTATTTTTAAGTCAAATATTTCTCTGGAAGAATTCCATATTTTTCTGGAGCATGGCGTTTTAGCTCTTTATTGCTAAGCTCACCCAACTGATAATATTGTCCTCAGCTGGTATTATAGCTAAAATGTTTCGCCTGTCACCAGTCTCCCGAAACTATGATAGCCCATGCAAACATGAGGCTAACACAAAAAGATGAATGGGCCGGAAATGCTGAAGACCATATGGGTGTGTTTCCACAAGGAGGGAGTCCGCAGGCTGTGGAGAGGTGGACCGACTACAGTCTGCACCAGGGAGGTGGCTGCAGACTTCTTCCTCCATTGCCTTTTCAAGTCTCCAAGGTAAAAGAGCAATCGCGGTTTGGTTTCACTTGTATTGTTCTATAATCCAGGCAATAAATGCTAATTAGTAATGCTCAAGGATCCGACCATTCAGAGTAATTATCATAATTTACTTCTTCCTCGTTAAAGACATTCCTTGCTGATTTAAAAAAAAAAAAGAAAAGAAAAGAAAAGAAAGTCGTCCCTTCCCCATGGCATTGCAGTGAGGATTCACTAGAGAGACGTTCAAGGTACACTCAGAGCCTCGAGGCTGCATTTGAAGTCACCGACATGTGCTGTGCCTTATTCAGAATGGAACTGCAGCTTGATTTCTATGATGAAATTCATATAAATGCATCAGATTCTGCACATGCACAGGAATGTATGATTTTATTTTACAAACCCCAAGGCTCCTCCTTCGGGTCCCACCCCTTTTTCTAAAACCACTTATGAGCTGAACAAAGGAAAGTACTAACTATAGAGGCATCATTAAATGTGAACAGTCACTGCACTGTAAAGTGTGTGCTATGACAACATATTTCACTGCACAAAAGTGCAGATAATTAAATAATTCAACAGCAACCCCGACTAATTAGCAGAAAGATCTTTAAAGAGGAATAGAAAAAAATGGATCCAATCAACTTGAAGAATATGCTTCATTCTCCGAGAGATCTCAAATATATTTTAGTTCTTTGGAGATTGATTCATGTAGGGCATGAGGACAAAGCCAGTTGCTCAAAGCAGAGCTTGGATCTTCTTTAGACACACAAACTGGATGTCTGTCTTAGATGAGCTGAATTTAGTGTAAGACTTTCCATTTGCAGTCAAGGTATACATGCCACTCAGATGCACAGGTCTCTTTTATCTATAGATCTACGACGGCCAACCCTTAGCTTTTCAGTTGGCTTCCTCAATGTGTGTGTAGCCTCTCCCATATTTTCTAATGATGCATGTTGAAGCTCCTTATTGCTTGAAGAAAGTATCATGTTCACAGTACAGATAGAACAAGTAACTGTACTCAGTGTTGTCCAGGGCAATACCCCCTCCCCATTTCCTTTGTCAAGGTGTTATTCTTAGTGTTCATTGTTCATTGGTCCTTTAAGCAGGAGCTCCAGATTTAACTTGAGGGCTATAAGCACATTAGAAGAATAATTCCCCTTGGATACTGTACAGAAGGAGCCACCTGCAAAATGTTGATGCTGTTATTGAAGTCTCAAGTGGAATCAGCTTTCAAAAAATTAGATATTAGATACATCCGATATAATTTGCAATCTGTAATTATACTAATGTGCATAGAGCTGCACGTTGCTTTACATGTAGCCTACTTGAGTTTGTCGCCCACCCCCACCCTTGGGCATGTCTCATCACTTGCAATTGCTCCTGAGAAGAATGCTTTTTAAGCCAGCTTATTTTTTTTAATTCCTTGTTAATTAATATAAGAATAAAAGGACTTTGCAGCCGGTGTGCTTGTGTGAGAATGAAAGCGAAAAACCTAGATGTTGAAAACTAGTGATCCCTCGAAGGGTTGTCACTGAGACACTTGAATTCTTTGCAAAACATTTGCAATTCTTTGTGGATTTGTTCTTTATCCTGACTTCGAATAACTTGGAAGCATGGAGAACATCAGAATAGTAAATACTACTCATAAGGAGCACATTTCCTTTGTTGGAATTAGAGAAATGACGTTAGGCAGAGATAATGGTTTTTAACTTAATCAAAATAATCAAACCATTAACGATAATAAACAATTCCTTTTCTGCTTTTCCCCTCCATTTTGCATGTCACGTGATGAGTAACTGGAACTCTTGTGTACTAACTTCAGTTCCCTTTTGGGGCCTCAACGTGATTCCAGAGATCTACTGATGGCTCCCCTGGGTAGCCTTCTCCAGCAAGCTGCCCTGTGAAGATCTACCTACTAAGAAAAACAAAAAAAAAAAACCCAGGCAGAAGCACAGTGAGTTGGCTGGTCAGTCTGGCACTTGGCTGTATGCAGTAGGTGATGAGATTGTCAAGACAAACTTGGTGAATTATTACTGAGCAAGGCAATGTAAGGGTCTTACTTGTATTTCTTCTGCATTCAAATTATAAAAAAGAATCCCAAGAGACTCTTATGTTGAGTAGAAGACCCCACTCCACTACTTGATGCAATTTGGTAGGTATAGAACCAAAAAAACAAAGCTGATCTGCAAAATTTTTAACTCATGACAAACATGTGAAATTTGTCCATTTTCCTACTGTCTGCTGCATATTCATTCCTTAAATTTTTTAAATAGTATTTATAGTATATAAAAGCCGTTTTTGCATGGGTTGGGTCTGTGTAACTCCAAAGCAATGTGTAGCTTGTTTTTTTATCTTCTCATATATCCTTGGACTTTCCATTATTCACTATCTATATGAATCATAAAAGTACTATATACAGAGTCCTTTTGTAATACAATATCATGCTAATTTATTCACAAATGAATATTGCATGTATGCCAAAAGCTTAGCACCCCATCTTCAATATCATTGTTTATAAAATACATTGCCCATTCACAATATTTAAAAGTAAGTCATTCTACCAGTTAGATCTCGCCTCTGGAGAACCAACATCCCCAGCGTACTCTTATTTAGTGCAGTGATGTGTCCTGGTACATTCCATTCAGTGTACCTAGCTCATTGATGCAATTTCATTGTGTGGGTATAATAGAGAAGCTGATGTCAAAGGTTTTAGTTAAATTAAAACCACCTGCAAAGTACAGCTCATTCACAACAGCTCCTGCAGAGTAAGAGAGTAACATTAATACCTCTCTTCTCAAATATCCTTATCTGTGAAGTGAATGGGTCAGACCAGGAAGGTTCTCGGTTCTTACAGCTCTCTGAGTTGTTGAAGCTATTTTACAGTGTGGGGCCAATAGGAACAAGACCAGAATCCATGAGCCCAGAGTCTGTTGGTATCAGTTGCCCTTCAACGTTACATCTGATTCCACCTCCCGGGTTTAGTATTTACTAATCTGTTTTGCCCTGTTGAGAAAGCACAAAAGATTGGAGTTCATTTTCAGGAAGGGATGGTGACTGAAAAAACACCAGCCTAGGGGCAAAAGTCAAAGAAAATGGAAATCAAAATAAGGCTATCCAGTGGGAGAAGTGACTTCTTCATCCCAGTTGTAAACCGACATCCTTCAGGGTTGACTTGGAAGACTCCCAGACAGACACCTGCCTTCCTGTTTTGGGCACACCCTGCCCCCCAGCCCTTCTGCTTGCCTGTCAACCCTCGGAGTGCGGTTTGTCTTCTCCTTTGGAGCCATGTCTTTAAGTTTGGTATTTCTTGTTCCTCTTGGTTCCTTGGGATTGTGGTAATGCTCCTTTCGGGAGCCTACAATGGTTGCTCAACCACAACACACTTCCCAAATGAAACACTGACATGTTCAAAGCCACCTGGAAAGGGCCCCACCTCGTTTTTCTCAAACCACCCAGCATGTAGAAGCCCTTCTTAAATCAGACTTGACTCCCCTGTCTTGACACCTTTAAGATGCTTACATCTGACTAATTTTCTTCCTGTGTGCCCCAGTGTTCCGGTAACTCTCACCTTCCTTCATTACTTTCTCCTTCCTTCCCTTTCTCCTATTTTCTCTCCTCTTTCCCCCACTCCCCCTCCCTCCTTCCATCCACACACCTTTCTTTCTTCTTTCTTTCTCTTTCCTTTTCTTTCCCTTTCTCTTTCTTACTACTCCTGCTTTCCCTCCTTCCCTTTCTCCATCTCTTTTTCTTTAAGTACCATGTACCAAGTTCTGTGCGAGGTACTAGAAAGACCAAGATCATTTCAAGGGGTCAGCAATTAGCACCCAGTGATTCCAGTGCTTTCCTTCACTCCTGCATGCTGAGCAGTTAGGCACTGACAACCAACCTAGTTCATCTTCATTCCCAGGACTTATTTGGATGTGCCCTGGACCCTGCAGTTTTTTGATCTCTGCCCGTGTGTCCTGTTTCAGTGAGGGTACACTTGAAGCACTCCTTTCAGTAGGACTCTCTTGTCCACTGGGACAAGACCACTGCTTAACTGATCCTTGAGCAAGGGGAACGATGAAAGAAAGCCACTTTTTGTTGTCCGAGTGATGTAGCATTTTTGCTGTAGTTAGAAATAGCATTGTCTCTAAGGTGTCACAAATTCATTTCCTTTAAACAGTCAATGTGATAACTGTCTGTGACATGTTCTATTATCTTTTTAGTTGTACTGATGTTGCTTTCAGCTGGTCCTATAGCCCCCTTTCTCAGGAATGTCTCCCCAGGGAAAGGATAAAGACGGCAGAGACTACTAGACTGATGGACTGCTCATGCCAACTGTGAAGTTGAAACAAAGCAACTGAACACCTGAAGAGACCCCTCCTGCACAGCAACCACCCACATGGTGCAGTTGCAGCCAATAGTAATCTTTGCAAGAAACAGAAAATCCCAGACCATTCACGAGTCAAAAGCTTTCCCTTCCTTGTGTGTATTCGTCTGTCTGTATTCAGATTCACATGCCATGTATTTTTTATCCTAGTATGGACATGCTTGTTAGTGCAATTGTGTAAAGGCAACTTTGCCCAAGTGTGTTAATGTATGAAAAGACTTTTCTGGGGAGACTGATTTTTTATCAACATACAGTATTTGTTCTTGAGAGAGATCTAGAAAATGAAAGACAATGTCATCACAGGTGACCCACAGAGACCTCATGCCACCACACAGAAACACCACATCATGCCCCCAGACTCTGAGTGGCAAGCTTGGCTCTGTGATGTATGGCAGCTGCTTCCAAAGGTTGAAATCAAACTGGACAAGGGTACATAAACTACCTAAAATGTAGTGATAAACTGAGTCAGTAGACAATAAGAACAGAAACAAAACCAAAAGACAATGTGCTAAGAAGAGGTCAAATTGGTTTGTCTAAGGGAGGATGTTGCCCTAAAGAGAAAATATGAAAGGAACCTTAAAGGATGTTAAAAAAAAAATACGTAAATGGGAAGGTAGGAGAAAATAGAGTCCTGAAGGTGGACATAATAGAATGTAAGGGCATGGCAGAGGGAAATCCACGTAGAGAGTTTTGGAGATTGCAAATCTTCCTGTCAACTTGACTCCACTCAACACTCAGCATCCCTCTCTGTGTGTCTTGTAAAGATGGTGCACACATGTATTTTCCCTCTCCCACCCCAGAAGTCACCTAAACCAAACTAGAACTAAAGAGCCAGTTCTCTGACACCAGAAGGGTGAAGGCGATTGGTGGCACCTGTGTAGAACTCATGATTCTTGTTTCTAATTGCTAGTTACCAAGTTTATTCCTTATAGGAAATACTTTGCATAATGAATCTCATGAGAGCTCTGAAAAATTGCACATTGTTCCCACTTCCAAGGTGATGAAACTGGTTTTGATGAGGTTACGTGCCTGGCCCAGGTGCTATGTGTGGCTATGAACATTCAAGGTTATGGTCACAAAGCTCATGAGCCAGAGCCTGAAGTCAGACTTTGTGATCAGTACCCACCCACACTGGTGTCACTTTCCTCACAGCCCTTAATGTCTGTCTGTGGAAACAAATAGCCCTTCTGCATACTTATGGCCTCAATGCTCTCCACTTTTGTATATGAATTACACCAGAATGATAAAATGTATTTTCATGACAGAAAATTGAGAATTTAGTGGAAGAGAGCCTGTCAGCAGTTTAGACATTTCCTTTTGATTTTGGTCGGACATCATGAAATTATGATTTTGACTTAGTTCTGCAAAAAATCTAGAAGTTTTAAGTGCAGTGGCCTTAAGTTCCCCATCACAATATCTTTTTGACAGAAAACATAGATCTATAGTCTGTAAGCAGAGTAACTTAGAAAAGTAAAAACCAACCAACCCAAATAAACAAACAAAACAAAACAAACCACATATTTGGAAGTGTCCCAGCAAGGAACAGATACAAGGCCCTCAGCTATCTTTTCATTGGCTTTTGAACTACTCCCTCCTGCCCTAGAGAAACATGAACTTCTATTTGATTAAAGAAGGTATTCTGTCTATATGATCAAGGAATGCCTCATAGACTGGATCTAGTAGATCTCTCCAGTTCCTTCCCTCTTTAGCACCTCATGTCATTATGAAATACAGCTATGAACTAGTGTATTTGGGTCGAGAAGTTGTCCATGATCTGTCCCTAAAGAATACAGAATAGCTACAAATGTGTGTATACTATATCTTTAATGATATTCCCATCATGAAGTCACTGTTCACTTGTACAGATCCAATCTCCCATTGTACATTTTCTCAACTCACTTGACCAATGGTCAACTTTTGCAAATGTTGTGAATGCTTATCCATGACTATTTCAGTAATACTGAAATATTAACAATGACCACCACTCATTTTGTGTTGTAATCCTCGTTTATGCATGTAACTAATTCAAGAATCCTTTGACCATAAGAAACTAGAACTAAAAATCCCATTCTTGCTTCCAGCCACTCTGCATTTGATTAACATTTAGCTGTGATTAATACAGTGGCCATCTAGATACCATAGATGTCTAAACTGTGATTTTTTTTTGTCTGAAAGGAGATGGTTAAACCAGCTCTGCTAAGGGACAGATGTCTAACTTTTTGAGATACCTGGATATTTAACTGATGTAACTTTCTACTTAGCTGTTTGGCATTGTCATAAGCAGTCCCTGCCATGGCTCTGGCTGTCTTGTTTTTTCAAAGTACTTGTTGGCTCTGTCTTACACTGTTCTCACTGACTTCATAAGTAAACAGGTTTGTTGTTACCGAGTAGCCCAAGCACAAAGTGTGACTTCATTGACATTTTATGAGTCCTTGACTCCCAATAAAAGAAATGTTGCATTAACTGTGGACTTGTGTTGATTTATTGGAAAAGACAGCTCTCATAGCTTGCTTTCACTTGTGTGTGTATAAATCGAAACTAGTTTGTGATCCATAAGGACCAAATATCTAATGGGATTAAAAAAAATTGTTAAGTTAGAGACACTTTCTAACGATCCCATATCACCTTTAAATGCTGTGGTCATCTACCCAAGTCAGAAATCTAGGTTCAGTCTCTCCTGTGCACAGGCCATGGCTGGGAGTTCAGTGTCCCCTTTGGCCTTCCCCCTTTTCTTCTATTCAGATAAGTGTGCTTCTTCCCATTTCCTGTGCTAATGGAGTAAGAAAATGTTATCTTTTCCTATCTGGAGTACTGCCTTGTCCTACCAGGATTTCCCTGCAGAATGTCAAGTAGAATCCAGAGAATTCTCTAAATCATGAACATCATTCTCCAGGAGTTAAAACTCTTTATAATTACCATTGCCTTGAGATATCATGGCACCAAGTGAACTTGATGTTCTGGCTTCTTCCTCCAGCAGAACTCTCTGGAATCGTCAAGTCCTCATCTGCCTTCCTCCTCATGCCATCATCTTACTCCCTCACCTCCTCACTTTTTCACACCTGAAGCCTTTTGTCTATATCTCTCCACCATCCCTTCCAAATTCTATCATCTGTCCTTCAATTCTTATCCCTGTAGCCATTTCCTCTCAGAAGCCAGCATCCCAACGGTATGCTGGCTTCCCCACCAAGGTGCTAGACTCTGAATTATCCCATGCTTTAAAAAATAACAAATACAGGACTATATACAAAGGATATTAACTCATTATATGTAAAGATACCCAGGGCACTAGCATAAAAGTATGGTTGAGAAAGTCTGCAACAGCCATGCACAGTGTAATGTTAGTCCTCCTAGAATGTCTGCTGAATGAATGGCTCATCTGGATCCTTAGCAAGAGATAATTGGACTTCCTTTTACCCGAGCTGTGGTGCTATGTAGGAGATGTGTCTTTGGATTTGTAAGGACTCCTTGTCTTGGGGGTACACAGTCACAGGTGGATTCCCTTCCATTCATTCCAAGGATAGATGAGTGGCATTACCCAATAGGATGACCAATGACGTTGTTTTATGTATCCACAGACAAACAAAAGAAGGACATTGAGCTCTTACTTAGTGAGCTCAAAATGAGAATGACTCAAGTAGACAATAGATTTGATCAGTCCTATTTTAGTGAAGGGTTAGCCAGATTGTATTACAATAGTAATTATTTATTGGGAACATGCTTATATTGTATGTATGGCATATACTGGCCAGGTACTTATTGGATCTTAGGGATGCAGCAGGAAATAGGACACATGTGGCCCTTACATCTATAGTGAATAATATGAATGTAATTATTTTAGTTATTTAGCAGCAGCCAATATATTAGTTCTCACACTTAGTTGCCCTTGGTAACTGCTTAGGGTGTTTAAATACTGATACCCAGGTCTCTTCTAAAAATATTCTGGGAATTGAGATTCTTGTTCCTCGGGGCCTTTATAGAGCTTTGACTAGGCAGATAAAGCTGAAAACTTTTGACCTATGGGAATATAATATTAAAATGAGCTCTGACGTCAGGCCTGGGGTGCTGAGGTGGGAGAACTGCAAGGGCAAGCACTACCTGGAGTATAATGAATTCAGGCTCAACTTAGGAAATGAAATGAGACCTCCTTCTCTGCAGAAAAGCATAGAAGGTTAGGGATGGGGGAGCCCAGGGGTAAAGCACCTGTCTAGGAGGTGCTAGGCCCTAGCTTCAGTCTTCTGGACAATGAGTAAAGAAATCAAACATATTAAGAAAACTAGGAATTTGGTATTGACAGTTGATATCAGGTTAGAGCCAAAAGGAGAAAAATTTAAATCATCTGCTTAACATATCTTCATTTCCTTTTTTTTTTCATTTGTCAAATTTCCTCAGAAGACAAATCAGTACTTCGTCACTGAAATGCCAAGATCAGCAAGATAATGACTCAGATATGAGCCAAACTTAGTTTCTAATTTTAACAAATACTCTTTTTGCTATAGTAAACTTTTCCCAGGAAATAAAATCATCTTCAAACCATGAAAGAACCAGTATCCACTGTGATCATAATTTTAAAAAGCCAGTCATCAAGTATGAGCACTGTAAATTCTCTTTGTTAAAACAAAACCCACACGTGTACACACGTATAAAACGCACACACACACACACACACACACACACACTAGGAAGAGGGGGATCGGGTCCCCAGGAGTTCTAAGGACGTTCTTACAAAGATCAATGTGCCCATGTTTAACTCCACTCTTAACTAGGAAGGACATTGTGACTTGGAGTAGCAGAAATGGCAGTGGGAAGAGAAAATGGAAAGAGTGTGTTTTGCTCTTGCAGTCTTGGTTCCCAGCTACCTCATTTCATGACATTCCATTCAGTTTAACATTTCACAGAACAGGTGAAGTCTGTCAGTCTGTCCCCAAGAGAGAAGTTGGCATTAAACAAATAACTACTATTTTACAAATAGCTTCTGTGACCTGCCTACCATGCCCAACTTTCAGATTCTTCTTATAGATGAGGAAAATCCTGGAGACCTGTCCTCTAGTCTCTGTTTTCACAGCATGTAAGACCACAAAGGGAAAATGTGCCTTTCCATTGGTTAGCCCAGGGGTGCTCAACCTTCCTAATGCTGCAGCCCTTTAATACAGTTCCTCATGTTGTGGTGACCCCCACTGTAACATTTTCATTTCTACTTCATAACTGTAATTTTGTTACTGTTATGAATCATAATGTGAATATCTATGTTTTCCCATGGTCTCAGGTGACCCTAATGAAAGAGGTTCCTATGGCCCCTAAGGGGTCGCGACCCACATGTTGAGAACCACTGTTCTAAAGCCATCAAAAATCCACATCAGTGTCCACACACTTCCTTCAATGCACATTTTGGTTTTTGAGCGTCTACGGAGTTGGGAAACTCTCATTTCTGTTCCAAATCCCTCACGCTGTTGTCTAATCCCATTTTCTCTTGTTCCCCATGGAGAGAAAAAACAGCTGGCTCCCATTCTTTCTAAATTCAATCTCTTCATAAAGACACCTACCTCTCTGCCCTCTCTTTCCTGGAATGAATAATAATTTCCCATTAGGAAATCATCTCTTGGATTGTGTATGCTCACCGCCATGTCACGTATACACACGCTCATTGCATAATGCTCTTATTTCTAACAAGCCAAGGCCCAGCACAAAAACAAGCACATGAATCATTATTTTCATGAATGAAGTTACAGGTCCAATAATAGACACTGAATAAATAGTTGAGAATGATTGTCTTCTAATAATCACAGGCCAAAATTTGCCATATTTTCTTGCACAAAGTATTGACAAGCTGCTGCTTTGGGAGAGGCAAATTAAAAATTAAATGATCGGGTTTCAATTTCCTTAAAGGGAGTCCCCGCTACCCCATGCCCTACAATGGAATATTCCATTTGGCATTCCATAGCAGGAGCCACCATTGCTTGGACAAAAATAGATACAGTATAGAGCATTCAGTCAATGGAGTAATCCAATTGTCTGAACATTCTTCTCTGCTTTGTCATTTACATTTTAATAAATCCCAGAATACATCAAGCTGCCCTGAGTTGCACAAGTGTGGCTAACCACGTGTAGTTTACCATATGCAGCTAGGGAATCCAAACACGCAGCTCCTATAAAACGTCAACATTTGCTTTGCATATATATTTCCAGGTCCTTCCATGTTACAGAGAAGCACTCCCAAATTAAAAATTAGTATTTTCTGTCATCCACAAGTATCTCATTGTATCTCATTAGTATATTCAGATTTTGTAAGTAAAGGGGAGAGGGTGGGTGTGCCATTACGTGATCTTAGAATCTTAGTGCCTGTGAACTCAAAGGAAGATTCAACAGATGCCAAAAAGAAAGAAAAGAAAGAAAGCGAGAGAGAGAGAGAGAGAGAGAGAGAGAGAGAGAGAGAGAGAGAGGAGAGAAAGGAGGAAAGAAAAGAACAAAGAGAGAAAGGAAAAAACACATACTTATTTCTCTGCCAGTTTCCTTTTGTTCACCAAGGAAGTTCGTATAACCACATTTTAAAGCCATCTCACCTTCCACACTGCCAAAATGCCAGGCATCTCAGCCTTAACAGATGTGTATATGTGTGTGCATGTGTTTGCATGTGTGTGTGTAATTATTTTTATTAATCTATATGCATAACTTAGTTCATGCATATATTGGCCACCAGCTGCTTCAATGCTTTGAGACATTTGTTTTCCTGGCTTAACAGAGCCTGGTGAATTTTTATGATGCAGCAGAGCTAGTCATGGAGTGAGCCTCAGCATGTTGAAGACTGTCAAGTGGCATATCTGTACTTAGAGAGGAGGGGTGTCTAAAGAAAGAACTCTAGAATAATCTCTACTCTAATATATATATATATATATATATACTAGTAAGATATATGCTAGTAATATATAATATATACAATATAATATACTAATAATATTATCATATGTTAATTACACATTATATTATGCTTAATTATATATTTATATATTACATGATATATTGTATAACGTATTACCATATATTATATTTAACTATATATTACTATCTAATATATGTATTAGAGTTACATATACATAAAATATATGATATACTAGTAATTTATATACACTAGCAATATATATTATATATGCTAGTAATGCATATGTTATATGCATACTCGTGTTATTTATATATATATATCACATCTCGGGCATGAGATTTAAGCCCAATTTTTTTTTTCTTTTGGTTTTTCGAGACAGGGTTTCTCTGTGTAGCTTTGTGCCTTTCCTGGATCTCGCTCTGTAGACCAGGCTGGCCTCAAACTCACAATTTTGATTATATCCTTTTAGCTATGTTATTTAATCTTGCCCACCAGAAAACTCTCACTATAGGCTTTTCCTCTCAACTTTCTGATTATCGTTTGGAGTAATAATTGCCAGAAGACCAGTGTTATTTTCCAACATCAGAGAATCTGCTCAATTTTGAACTTGAAATAAATTCAAGTGTCAAAGGGACCCTTGAAAGAGTCCATTTTCTTACTGGTGCTTGGATTGGTTAAAATGCTTCCCATGGGGATTGTGAACAGTTCACTCCTCCTACATGAACTCAGACGCTATGTTGGAGGGGGTGGGGACTGATACCATAGTGTACTGGCACCAAAAAGAAGAAAACAAAAGGCCAGTGACATGCTAATACATGCACAAGCTCATGAGCATTTCTTGGGTCTTGCAGATGCTCTTCCCCTTACCAGAGTGTGGGACCTAGTGGGAGAGTGTGACCTAGCCAACAACAGGATAGCCACAGACTCATGTAGACTCTGAGAGCAGGACCCTCTTCGGCTTCCTGAGCTACCTGAAGAGTCATCAGTACATCAACTCAAAAAAACAAAAAACAAACAAACAAAAAAAAAAAACACTACGGTGTTTATGGGACAGTGGCTTGTAAGTGTAGATGATACTTAACAAACTTGAATAAACGGACTATTTCACTCCTCACTGGGGAGAATTTTGAGTCATATGCCAGACCATGAAGGTGAAGAGATATGTGTTAAAAATGTCGTCTTCATCAGTGTTCGGCCCAGGTTCCAGATCCAATTCTATTACTATGGTTTGAGTACAGATTGTTTGCCCCAGGGCGCATGTGTTCTCAAAGGTGACACGCGGGGAGGTGGTTTGGAACTTTTAAGATGTGGGCCTATTTGAATATCCTTAAGCTATTTGGGGGTGTGTCCTTAGAAGCAAGAAGGCATTTCTTGTGGAAGCCCAATTAGTTCTCAAAAGATTCTAACAAAAGCCCGAGCCTGGGCCTGCCTCATCTCTCCTGTTCCAGGTATTCACCTCTTCCTGCCGCACATACTTCTGCCAGAACGTGAGGTAGCCAAGAGAAGGTCCCCTTAAGAGCCTGCAGTGTGCAGTTGGAAGGAACCTTTAGCCTCCAAAGCTGTGAGGCAAATAAACCACTTTTCTTCCTAAAGTTAACATACCTTAAATATTGTGCTGTCATAATTTCTGAAAACAGACCAACCCACCTATCTGTAACCAATCTTTTTTTCAAAGCATTCTGGACTTGACTTTTGCATACAACGAGAAGCACGGTAGTTGATGTATTTATTTTGCAAAGGCTTTAGAAGTGAGTATAGCTGCATTTTTGAGAAGACCCTTAGAATACACACAGCCCTGGCTTTTAGATAACCAGCTAACAGCTGCAGGCGCTACAGAAGGGAACATAATGTGCAGAACGGACTGCAGACATTTTGCTCAAATTTTCTTTTAATTCCAGGCTCACAGACTTTCAGAGGTGAGGAAGCCACCTACACTCACTTCCCTGATCAGAAAGTCCAGCTCAGATTACTTAAATACGTGTTCCTTGGATTAAACCACAGAGGCCTCCTCCATATGCCGTTAGGATACACAGTGTCTGATCTCTCTGTTCATCAATCCTTCAGACAGTTGAAGGGAAAAAAGATGTCTCTTGCAATGTCTTCCCTTCATCAGACTACAGAGTACCAAAGCAAACCCCTTCATCATCCCTGAGGGCTTCACACCTGTGTGTCTACCTGCCCCCGAAATGTGCTTCTCTGGATTGTAGGCAGTTTTGTAGAGATGTGTTCACAAACAGAGAGGGGGAGAATAATGACAGCAGAGTCTTACATTTCTATGAACAAAGTTTAATATTCATCTTCTTAGAAAACATTTAGCGGCATCAACCCACTTTGCCTTACTACGTAAGTTTGTTTTATATTTTACATATGGCCCTGACAAATATCCATTTCTTCATCCTTAGATTCAGGCCAGATCCCAGTCTCTTTTAAAAATAATTTCTTTTGCTTTATTGTGTGTATGCAATGTGTTTGGATGTGTGAGGGTACTCATGCACAGTCTGTGTGGACAATCTCGGGTATCATTTCTCAGAGACCATCATCTTTTCTTCTTTTTTGATGTGGTCTCTCACTGGTCTGGAACTTGCCAGCTAGGCTAGACTGCCTGGCCAATGAGCCCTAGGGATTCACCTCCCTCCACCACCCCAGAGCTGGTATTGGAAGCACTCATCACCATGCCTGACTTTTATGCTGTGTGCCATGCAGATTAAACCCAGGTCTTCTTTTTTTCCCCCAAATTATTATATTTAGATATGTTAAATATTTCTCTAGGTTTTCTAATTTACCAGATTCACTCAAACTTACCCCAAAGAAGCAAAATATTAAGTGACTGGTGGAAGTTAAAGTTTCAGATATTATCCTGTCACAAAACTGTAGCAGAATAGCTCATGTCAGTATTTTGTGTGTGTGTGTGTGTGTGTGTGTGTGTGTGTGTGTGCACACCTGTACACATGCAATTACATATGCATCCTTCAAATAGTTAAAGGAAAAAATGATGTTCCTTCCTTTGTGTTCCCTTTGGCAGGCTAGGAAGCAGACATCTAGGTTACTGCTAGTGACGCGGGGAAGCTGGTTGGATCAGCACTTTGTTTCAGTTAACCAAAAGAGGGAAAATTCCGAGTTGGAGGAATAGAGATGGCCACTGCATGAGCTGATGTTTTTAGTAATGGTGCCTGCCTCTTTCTTGTTCTCTTTCAGGTTGATAAATAGCGCTTTGGCGAAAGAAGAGTTTTAGGGCAATGGGCACTGGGATTCTTGTGTTCTCAAAAAAAAAATGAATATAAGTAAATATGACTTTGGAGCACATCTTTCTGGTTTCTCTTTGAATAATGATTCTCCATGTGAGAAGAGGGACTATTGGAAGGTGATTGTGGCCTGGCACTGCCCCAAGTTCTTTAGTTACAAAGTGCCTAAAGGAACTCACCAGAAGGCATTGCAACTCACTTCAGATTCTCTACATTATTGGAACTCCATGAAAAAGCTGTTACAAAGTTTGGGCCCAGAGGATGAAATTCTCGCAAGGCTCTAGGGGGGTCTGTCTATGTTATCAGGTGGCAGTGGTGTCTAGAAGCCGCTTTCTATGTGTTCTCTTGATCTTCCTGGGTTGAGATTTGGCAACTTGCTTTTCCTGTTCCATATGCTAGTGATCTTTCTCTTTCTCTTTCTCTTTCTCCTTCCCTCCCTCCTTCCCTCCCTTCCCCCTCCCTCCATCCCTCACTCTCCCTTTTCTCCTTCCCTCTCCCATTTCCCTTGCTCCCTGTCTTTCTTCCTTCTTTATTTTCTTTTTCTTTAAAAAAGATTTATTTATTAATTATGTGTGTATGTGAATGCCTACATATATGTGTGCACTGCGTACATGTCTGGTGCCCACAGAAGCCAGAAGAAGGCATTGGGTCCCCTGGAGCTGTAGTTACTGATGAGATCTCAAGAACTGCATACCAATACACAAAAAGGCTACAACTGTTTGAGCACGGTGTCCGTGTGACTTCATTTCTTATTCCACCACGACTCCCTTGAGTAGTTCACTTTTGCACCATGGATACACGTCAAGATATAAGCATGTAAGAAGTATCATCTGACACTGTCTGTACTTTATTTGAGAGGAAAACAAGAAAAGAGAGAAAAGGAGGGGAGGGAAAGAAGGGAGGGAGAAAAGAGAGGGAAAAGGGAGGCTTCCTGGGATGAACCTTAAGACTGTCTTTTTGTCTGAATTTCTTTGCGGATTTTTATCTCTTTTGCTCCTGGTACCTAAGGGCCGGGAGTGCAGGCACTGTCAGACCTAGGCAGTCCTCTTTTCCCTTCCAAAGGGCAGTACACTCGTTCACTGTCTCACTACCACCGCTTTCCTCACAACAGCCCCTGGGATCAGCAAGTGACCTCGAAGGGCAGCTAGACGCTGACTGCCTGGCCCCACCCGGACCTTTTCACTCAGTACACGTGGGGAGTGAGACCAGGGCTGGCATTTCTCACAGGTTGCCAAGCGGCGGCTGCAGATCCTGGCAGGACATGCTGGGAGCTGCTGCTCCAATTCAAAATCATCAGTTCATCCTCTCTGGATTTCTCTTCAGTAGGATACACAAAGACTGTTCCTCTAAACTTCTTCAATGACACAGATTTCTAGGACGCTTTTGTTTGTTTGTTTTTTGGGTTTTGAGAGAGGTTGGATTCAACTCACTGCAATTCTCAATCCTGCCTCAACCCTCACATACTGGGATCACAGGCCTGAGCCACCAGTCCCAGTCAGCCATCAGGAGTTCTATGATTTTCTTCTAACCTATATGTATCTGGATTAGTAGAGCCAAATATGAATCTGTGGCTAATTCTGACACACACACACAAGTATTCCCTATGAGTGAGTCCTAAAGGTCAGGGTGACCTAGTGTAAATAACATCTGTGAGATACTATCTCATCCTGATAAAGGGTATGCTTGAGGAAGGAACAGGCAACATGAAGATGTATGAGCTTACGTTAGAATTCTGCTGTTTTGACTCCCAGTTCAAGATTCTAGCAGAGATCTTAGAGAATTTGTTTTTAATTTTTTTGAATCCTAAGTCAAGTGCAGGTCACAGAATTAAGATGAAGTTTCTTGATCTTTTAACCCTGCCCTCCAAAAGAAAGAAAGAAAGAAAGAAAGAAAGAAAGAAAGAAAGAAAGAAAGAA